>PVJL010012482.1:0-36946 GCA_004026885.1 Lyroderma lyra | reverse complement strand
CCCTCACAGACGGAGCCCTGTGAGCTGGTGCCTTGTCGTGATGCAGGAGCCGTGAGCTGTTGGTGACAAGTTCAGGTTGTTCTCGTCTAACTTTTCCACGCAGCCTTTTCAGCACTTCCCAATAGTAAACTTTGACTGTCCAGTTGGTACAAATTCATAACGAACGATCCCTCTGATAGCAAATGAGGTTAGCACCAGCGTCGTGATGCTTGATTTGGACTGACGGAACTTTCTGGTCATGGAGAACTGGCTGACGTCCACTGTGCACTCTGGCACTTTGTTTCAGGGTCGTGTTGGTACCCCCATGTGTCATCACCAGTGAGAACACGGCCCAGAACATGGTCCTGCCTCTCCCAAAGGTCTTGGCAAACTTGGACTCTCCTTTGCTTTTGTTCATCAGTGAGCTCCTTCGGGACCATGTCTGCACCCACCTTTCTCCTGCCGAGAGTTTCAGTTAAGATTTTCCTGTTTCTCTGTCAATGTTTACTTGCTCTGCTCTGCTCCTCACAGTCAGCTGACTATTTTGATGCACAATTTGATGAATCTTTGCAATGTTTTCATCAGTTCTGCTTGTTATTGGCCGCCCTGACCTCTCTTCATCAGTGACGCTTTCTCTCCCCTCAGAAAAACATTGAATCCATGTGTACATTGCCGTTTTCTTCATGGCATCATCCCCATAAACTGGAACTAACATGTACCTGATTTCACTTCCACTGGTGCCAAGTTAAACAAGACATTAAATGTTTGTTGCTCTAATTCAAGCTCCAACATTCTCACGACGACACACAAAAACACACAACAACAATAATAAACGCCACTCAGCAAGACACCACCACATGTCGACAAGAACACAGCTGAGAGACACAGACGTACCAAGGTTATGACACCTTACCGAGTTGTTTGGACAGTGCTGTCAATGTAAGCGCACGATGGTCAGTTCCCGAACTTAATTGTTAGACCATGTATACTCAAGCTAATATGATGGGGCTGTTCATTACCTTCTTCTGTAGGTGTGGCTCGGGTCCTGGAAAGCTATGGTTGCTCATAAAGATTCGAGGGGGCCTGGGGTGTGATAAGAAAACCTGGGTCTGGCAGAGTGGTGACAGGGAAGTCAGTGTCCCCAAGCCTGTTGCTGTCTATAGTACAATGATGATGTGAATGACACTGACCTCGGCCAGGAGGCTGTCTGGGCTTAGCAGTTAGGGGGTACACTTCACTCTAACGCGCTTGTGGATGATTCTAGCAAGGTCAGCATGGAGGTTTCCTGTTCATATGTTTGGGTACAAGAGCAGAACTCTCTACAGTTGGTGGGGACAGGAATAGGATTACATTTGAAGGACACAGAGACAGCCACCAGGGCAAGAGAGGACCCAGAGCACCGAGGGCACATCACCGGGAGCCCGTGCTGTGCCCTCAGCTGCGTGGTGCTTTGGCTGTGCCTCTTGTCTGTGCAGTGGGGTGTCATCGTTCTTTTGGCGCCTCCCTCGCCAGTGCCCCATCTGCTGGTGCAGAGCCTCTCAATGGAGCCTCTCGCGTGGTCCTGACGCCGCTTTGCTAGTTCGCACACTCGCAGCTGGAGCTAGCCACATCGCCCATGTGAGCCCCTGGACGAGCGAAGTCCCAAGGCTGCACTGGTCGGCACTTTACTCCCCTGAGTCTGGGCTGCGGAGGAGTCGGCCAAAAGCGGGGTGCCAGCGCTGGGCAGGAGGGAAGACAGCAAGGAGCTCTGTCCCTGCAGTCTGGGGACCTCCAAGTCTTCTGCACAGGGAGGACATCATGGAAACTCCACCAGCTGAGCTGGCAGCACAGCTCCGAGTCCTGACCCGATGCTCGGGTCGTTACGATGCTCACAAAGGTGACACCCGGTCAAGTTCTTGTCATCTGGGAGGAGACAGAAATCCTAGGGTTTGTGCCCACACAGGTGCTCCCTGCAGACCATCTGCCCTCCAGCCTGGGGACGCACGGCCCTCTGCCAGACTTCCCAGGTGAACTCTGCTTGTCATTCACCTGCTTGGACACCTTTGGGAAATGGCTGGCCTTCATGGTGCATCCCTGGTTTTACTTAGATTTTATTCTTACTCTTTTGTTTTGTTTTGTTTTTTGTTTTTGCTTTTTTTTTGGTATGTGGGTAGCTCCCCGACTGGGAATCGAACCCAGGCCGCAGCGTTGACAGCGCCAGAGCCGAAGCCTTAAGCCACTACACCACCAGGGAACTCCCTATTCTTACTCTTTTGATTAACGGGCACAGTGACAACGATGGAATCATCATCACTGACAAAGGACACGCTCCTCCATGAAGTTGCTCACTGCTCTAAACTCGCTGAAGTAAAAGGCAGTGCCAGTCCCCTCGGCTGGTGAAGGGGCGGGACACAGGCTCGAGCCGTGCGTCTGCTGGTGTCAGGGCCTGAGCCGAGCGATCGGAAGCCCCACCTGAAAACAGGAGTCGATGATTGTGAAAATGTGCCCCACAGTGCAGAAAGTCTATTTCACGAGAAGAAAAAGGATTGAAAATATAAACCTGGGCGGCAGCATATTGACCCAATTGTAACGCCGTGTATCGGTTTTCGTGACTTCCACACAGACGTCAGAAAAGCCTGAGCCCGCGCCGTGACGTCAGGCTGGTCTTGTGCTTGGTCTGAGACGATATCGGAAAGTCTCGCTTTCTACGAGAGCCCCGTGTGACACCTCGTCACCACTTGCTCTCATCGGAGCTCTAGGTTCAGGATGTTACACGGTATTTCTGCAGGGTCCCTGGGGAGTTCGATGTGACAGAAATCAGGGTTTGGGGCTAATCGAGTTTCACTGTTTTAAACGGAATTGGTTTGTAGAATCACCTCAAAATCTCCAGCTGTGATTCCAAAGCTGCATCTTCGCAGGAGGAACGCCTTTGCCTTGTCCCGCCTCCATCGAGTCGTGAGGCTCCCTGCACGGGGCTGGGAGAGGCCGGGGCGGGGTTCATTCTCTCAGTGACCGTTTCTTGAGCAGCACCCTGTCTAGCACGGTTGTCGTGAACCACGGAAGTCAGTAGGCTGTTGTTTCACTCGGACTTTGCAGCCTGGGTAAGAGGATGCATAACCACACGTCGCGTAATTGCAATGCACAAGTAATTTGGGGTACGGGGGAAAGATGCCTGAATCTTCCAGGAGCTGAGACGGAAAGCAAGGGTGTCAGGGCTCCCCAGAGGGGCCTGAGGGTGGTCAGATGTCTGCCCAGGACAGACTCAGAGCTGGGAGAAACCGCTGCTGCAAGGAGAGGCAGCATCCCACCTGGAACAGGTAGCAGGTGACAGATTCCTCCGCACCACACCTGTCTGCCCAGTGGGGCCTCAGCCACGCTCAGCAGGTGACCCTGACCGAGGCCAACAGGGTCCACGCAGAGAGGAGGGACGGCTTCTCTCCTCTTGTTTCTTTCGTTCCTCTTTTAAGAGTCTTTCCTCCGAGCCAAGAAACTGGAATTTACGGTTCTGGAAATAATCTCGTGCACGTTAAGGTCTGTGCTTTGTCAGGCCCTTTCTGGTCTGCGTTCATGAAAACTATTAGAAATTTTGCATTTGATGAAAGGTTTAAAAGAGTCACTTTTAAACAGATGACTGTACATTTGCATACTATTTAGAAGTGGCTGGCTCTTCTCCCCGAAATCGTGGGTGGAATTTGTAAAGATTATGGTTTTTTAGGTTTTGTAGAATAATCTTCATTCTTTTCGAAGAAGAGGAGTTCCGAGTGTCCTGTCCTCTGGTGGGTTCCGTATGCGTGGTGCCCTGTGCCGGGCCCCGGGCCCTGGGTGCACGTCGAGGGCCGGAAGGTTCCTGCTGTGGGGAAGTGGAGAAGCGGTCCCTGGCACAGTGAGCCTGAGCCGAGTATCGTCCCCAAGTGCCTGTGCTTCCCAGGTGGCCAGGCCTTGGTGCTGACCCCGAGGTGCTGATGGGGCGCAAAACCACGCCGTCACTGCATTTGATGGGATTCTGCCTCGAAACGCCTGCAGGAAACACAGTGTTCCTCGGTGTCCTGGTCGCCCTCTCAGGATCCCCGTGTATCATGTTTAGTTTTGGCATATATGCAAATCCATAAAAGCTGAGTTTTTATAAAAACATTTGGCAAAATGTGGATTTTGTGTGAAATGACTGGAAAGGTCATTCGAATCCCTCGTGGGCTGTTTTTGTTGTTTGTTTCGTTCTTGAACATTTCAGAGCTCATCTGAGAGCAAATTCCACGCCCTTATCTCAGGACAGCGAGGAGCTCTCTGGTGGCCAGCTCCCCGGGTGGACTTGGGGGAACTGGGGGTTCTGGCTCGTGCACGACAGCACAGTCATGGCAGCCAGGGTGTCCAGGGGGAGGGGCCCCTGCGGCGCGGTGGGCGGAGGCCTGGCCGGAGGCTCTGTGACAGCACTGGGGAGCGTGGGCAGGGACATGTAGTGGGCAGGGACGTGTGATGGGCGGAACGCATAGTGGGTGGGGATGTGGTGGGCGGGGATGCGTGGTGGGCGGGGTTGCGTGGTGGGTGGGGACGCGTGGTGGGCGGGACACATCGTGGGTGGGGCTGCGTGGTGGGCGGGGCTGTGTGGTGGGCGGGGCTGCGTGGTGGGCGGGGCTGCGTGGTGGGCGGGTGCAGAGCCAGCTCTGTGCAGACAGGGCTGGAGGCGTCCAGCAGGCGCCCTTCCTGTCCACCCACCCGGCCGCCTCTTCTCGGCAGTCATCACCGGGTGAAAGTGCGCGTGTAGACAACGTGGTGGCGCAGGTGAGCTGCAGGGGCGCGCTCACCCCGACTCGGGCAGATCGGGCTGCGAGGCAGCGTGCGCGTGCACGTCCTGGCCCTCCGCTCTCGCAAACGTCGGGTGAGCCCGCGCCCGGTGGTGTGTGCTCCCTGACCAGCGCGTGAAGACGCCAAGGCCATGTCCCCTCATCGTTGCCACTGTTGTCCCCACTCCAGCGGCCACCTCGGCACTGGGGCCTGTGGCCCGAGGGTACAGAAAGCCGCCTCCGTTAGGTTGGAGACGGTGGCCGTGCGCACGACTGCGTGGCCAGCAGCGTCCCGGTTCACCAAGAGCCCATCGGAGTCGCGGACACAAGCTAATAACGCGCCACAGCAGGGGTGCGTCTCCCTCATCCCTCAGGGCCCTCACGCCTGGCCATGTCCGGCCTCCGTGCCCGAGCCCGAGCCCTGGGGGAGGGTCTGGGTCTGTGACAGGCGGGTCCCCTCGCGCTGGGAAGTTTGAGTGCGGTGGCCCAGGAGAAGGCCACCGGGGCGGCTCTGAGCTGCTGAGAGCAGCCGCCTTTCCACACGTTCTCATCTGTGTGTTTTCTTTGAAAGGCGCCAAGAACGACACAGCTGCATCCCCTGAATGCACTTACGCCCGTGGACACGAGGGGGCTTTCAGAGTTTAATTGTGGAACTCGCTGCGGACACATCTAAATAAGGGGAAATGAGGCTTCTAAAAACAGCTTTTAGACGCTGTGCAAATGCGAAAACGGCGTCATCTCAGTCAGGCGGCCGGCCGGAGGGTGCAGCTGGGACCACCCCTCGTCACCTCACGGGGACGGGCCGGGTACTGGCCCTGGTGCTGGTCCACTGACCACACCGGGTCAGCCCCACCACAGACCAGCACTGTGCACTCCGGGGACACAAGACGCGGAGTGTAGAGCCCCGCTTCCAGCACCAGGCTTTTACAGGGCACTTGATGGGGCCACTGTCGCTCTGAGGGCTGCTGGTTCTCTGGTCCCATCAAGGCCTGCGCTGGGCAGAAAAGGCTGCCCGCTGTCTAGACACTCCACACTTGTCACTGCCACCTAGAGGTCACTCCAGGGGCAATGCAGGACCTGGAGGACATGCCGGTCACAGGAGGGGCGGCGGTCACAGTAAAGCAGGACCTGGAGGACATGCCGGTCACAGGAGGGGCGGAGGTCACAGTAAAGTCTGGTAGACAAACGCTCTGCTTAGACCCGTCAATGAGCAGTGAGGTGTCCAGCACCACAGGCCTTGCTGCGGCTCAGGGACCCACAGAGACCTCCCCACCCAGCGTTCAGATGCCTCTGCCGGTGTCCTCTACCTTCTTTCTACAGAACTCGGAAGTTCTGATGTGCCCCTCGAGGTTGCAGATAACAGGAACCCTAAGCGATGTGTTTCAGGCTAAATGCATGTTGTTTTCCTGTTTCTAAGAAGGGACATTTCTGTCAGGTCATAGCTGTCCCTGCCCCTGCCTGGCCATCAGAGGAGTGGCCTCCACTCTGCACAGCCAACGGACCATGGGTCAGCAGCTGTGTGACATGTGCCTGGGCACCTCAGCATCCTCATCTGCAGCTGGGGGATGCGTTGTGGCAGGAGCGCCAGGGCCTGAGTCCTCAGAGACACCAGCGGTCCTGCTGTGCTGTGTGGCCCAGCCCCCCGGCCACCACGCTGGGGGTCCGATGTCACGTCCCTGGCTGCATCACAGGAGCTCCTGGCCTTGCAGCTGGCTGGCGGAGAGAAGCCTGCGCTCCGGCATTTGGACGACAAAGCCCACCACAGATCATCAGTGATGACTTTTATTCGTTTGTTTTTTATTTCATTTGGTGTCTTTACATATTATCATCACAAATCCCAAATAGCACAGGAAATAGGATTGTATTTGAAGGAAAGTACAGAGAACAGTGGAAATTAAGTTTGCCCAGCAATCTGCGGTATTAATGAAATTTAGTGATTTGCCAGCTAAATGCTGAAGGTCCACGTGATTGGGGAGAGGAATCGGGTTGTCAGCGGGCCTGGTAATTGGGTCACGGTAATTGGATTGAACCCAGAAATCCGAATGAGGCGCGTCGGGGACAGGGGGCGTGGGTGGGGGGACAGTCTGCTCAGCCCTCAGCTGCCGTCCTGGGGCGAGACTCAGAGAGGGGACGTCCGGGACCAGGGTGGACGTTGGCACCATCCTGCCTCGGCCACCAACCACTGCTGGGCCCGGAGCCACCATGGAGGGTCGGCCCTGCTCAATCACGTTCAGGGGTGGCCTGGGCCCAGGTCAGAGGTCTGGGCTCCCACATCCCAAACGTTCCTTCCGGAACCCGTTCCTGTCAGGACCCTGCCCTGTGCCAGCGCGCTCCGTCGCCAAACGCGGTGCTCGTCTTCGACCTCTTCCTCCCCTTCCCTCCCACATCGGGAGTCCCCAGTGCCCGCGGCCCCCTGCCATGTCTCAACCCCACCCCCCGCACCCCACTCTGTGCCGCCCCCCGGGACCCTGAGTCTCACCAGGCGCCGGGAAAGGGCTCCTCAGGCCCAAGGGCCCTGCTCCCACCCACAAGCTTGAGTGATCACGCAGAACCGCCCAGGTGGAGCCCGCACTGAACTGCAGTGATCCCCATTGAACGCGGAGCGGCACGGGGCTCGCCTGTCCTGCCTGAGCCCCCGGGCCGCTGCACGCACGGGGTCCCCTCTGCCCGCGGCAGGGTGGGGCCCGCCCCTCCAGGTGGCTCAGTCCGTGTTAAGTCATCGCCTCAGGGCTGTCCTGACCATCTGGTGACAGGTTCTGGAGTGGCTCTCAAGTGCAATGCCCGTTTTATCACGGTCAGTGGTGACCTGGTCACGCTCCTTTAGAGAAACAGACGGCAGGCACCTTTTCATCTCTGAATCCTAAGCGTGCAACAGGGACCTTTAATGAGACTCTAGGGGAAAATCACCGGGGAGGAGGGTGCGAGGGGGAGAGGGGAAGGAGACAGCCGGCCCCTCGGCCTGGAGCACAGGGAACCGCCGAAGCACGACCTTCCTCAAGAGAGTCAGCACCACCTGATGGACTCCTCACTGTCCCTGCCTTGCTGTCACCTGTTCGCGGTGCCCGTCTCCCTGACCCTCTAATATAGAGTTCATATCGTGCTCAGGACAGACTGTTCACAATTATGAAATAAAGCAAATATTGTCCATTCTAGCTGAGCATGGGATGTGAAAATGATACGACTATAACTGTTCGGATTTTAACTAAGATAACGGGGGCTTTATTCTCAAGTTTTAAATTCCTGATTGAAAAAAATCCTGTTGCATTTAACAGTCATGTGACGGTTTAAGGAAACAGAGGGAATCTCTGGGGCACCGACTCCCGGACCCCCAATCGTGATCACACGGGACCCCAAATTCCACCTCGAGCCCCAGGCCCAAAATGCCAGCCTGAGGTCCCTGTGTGAGCCCTTGGCTGTTTATAAGTTTGGTCCGTGTTTTTCCAACAGTCTCAGTTGATTTCCTCGGCGAGACCTGCCCTCAGTGACGCTCTGGGGTGTTTGCACAGTGTAGGAGGAAATGACATGCCGCACAGCCGACAGTGACAAAGGTCCAACCTCCGAAACAGACGCGGGGTTGCCCCGGCCCGGGGAGCCAGCATCCCAGGGCAGAGGGTCCTGCTTCCTCGCCTGCTCTGCTACTCGGGGGCGCCCTCACTACGGGCGTTAGGACAGCGAGTGCATGAGAGCTGTCACGCCTTGGCCGGAGAAGCCCGCGTGTGTGGACGTGCGCCGCGCAGGCCCACCTTGCTGTCCTGTCACAGACATGCGGAAGCACCTGGGTGTTCCTGCCCAGTGTGAGAACCCGGGCGACGGAGGGGACTCATGCCGCCTCCCACCAGGTGACGCAGCCAGACTGCCTTCCGCCTGGTGCCCGAAAGCGTTCTGCTATCGGTTACGTCAGTACTGAGCAGAGGTCATTTTTGCATCGGTGACCTTCACAGTGACCTTGCCTGGACGCACCGCCTCCCCTCAGCTCAGAGACAGAGAACAGCACCTTCCGGTCACTCCAGATAAAGGAGCTCAGCGAGCCGGCAAAGCTGCCCGCCAGCCCTGCTGTCCCCACCCCTGCCTTGTGTCACCCTCCTGTGCTGTCTCCGCTGTCCCTGTCACAGCACCTGCTTCCCGCAGCCGCCCCCTCGGACAGGCTCCTGTTTTGGCCTGTTTGTCACGTGGGAGCCCTGTGGCTTCGATGCTGGGGACCAGAGAGAACTGATGATGACCAAGCAGAAAGACGGTGCCGGGCCGGGCCGGACCTGCGGATGGTGGCCCCCCAGTGCCACCGGCAGGACCGGGGCTGAGGAAGGCGGGGCAGAGGGCAGACAGGACCGATGGACGGTGACAGGACGGAGGGAGGACAGCGCTCAGGAAGACGGAAGCCACGTGGTAGGCCGCGCGGCGGGCCGGAGGCTGCAGCGGTGACCCCTGTGACAAGGTCCCCTCGGAGAATTAACTGCGGCAACGCAGCTGCCCATTGGCCCGCGCAGCGGGCAGGCCACGCCCACGAAAGCCACGTGCTGCCTCATCCCAGTGAGACCCCTGTGCGGTGTCGTCACCCGTGTCCTCGTCCCTGTGACTCCCCGAGCTCGTCACTTTGAACCAAGACCCGGGGTCCTGCCTGTGGCGACGAGCCAGGAGACGGGGCAGAGGGTCTGCAGAACCAGCCAGGTCAGCAAGTGCAGACGGGGCCTCACGGCGACCTGGGACTCGTGAGGAACACGTCAACGAGGTGCACGCAGGCGACAGCTCCTCCCTCAGCAGGACCCGCTGACACCTGGCTTTGTGGACTCCGGGGTGACGTCATCAAAACCGTTCCCATCTTTTCAGCGGGCGGCGCCCACATGCTGCTGCATGTGGCTCAGAACAGGGGACCGGGACATGCGCGGGAGCAGCACCGGCGGGACGTCGCCGGGTCCCCCTCTGTCTCCCGGGACCCGCATCGCGCTCGGCGCCGCCCACGGAGCGGGGACCGCAGCGGAAGCTCCGCCGCACGACATGCGGGGCGTCGTCGGTGCCTGTGTCACCGGGCAGGGGACACGCGGGTGTCACAAAGGACAGCGCAGCCGCAGCATGACGAATCTCACGAGACTGAGTCAGGCGTAGTCAGAGGTTCCGTGAATTCTCCGTCCCCTGCTCGGCTGAGCGCCTGATGTGGCCGCAGAAGACTCCAGAAGTACGCCCCGCCCCAGCCCCGCCCCAGCCCCGCCCCCGGAAGGACGCACGCCCCACCCCGGCCCCGCCCCCAACGCAGGTTTCCTCTGCGCCTCCCACGCCGGTCCTCAAGTCCCGGACCCTGCACCCAGGAGTCACCCCTTGGCGTACGTCACCGGGGTCACAGGAGACAGTCACGTGCCACCCGGAGCTGGTGACGCCCTGCGCACTCGCGGTCACGGCATTCCGCGGACTCGGCCCGTGGGGACAGACGCCGGGGCAGCCAGACGCGCTCCGCAAAGCCCAGCGACCAGGGGACTCTAGAGGCAGGGCAGCACCTCAGTTTACCCGTCAGGTCCCTGGAACTTAATCCGGGAGCAGCGGGCACAGCCCGGCTCCGGGGACTGGACCTGCACGCACGGCGGGGCAGCTCCGAGATGAAGGCGACCTGCGGGCTCAGCCGGGAGCCTCGGCTTCGGGGTGCAGGGGCGTGTCCGCTGGGTGCGGGGCGCGCCACGGGCCGGCACCTCCATGAACCTGGGGACCCCAGGCAGTTCAGCTGAGACCGAGGGGACACTGAAAGCTCCTGGGCCCGTGGCTGGGCACCTGCGCGCAGCGGGGAGCGCACAGGGGTCAGAGGGTTGACCAGCGGCCAAGTGCCCAGGGCCCCCGCCCACCCGCGTGCGGGTTCACGCCCACGTGCTGATGTCACGACGCAGTGCTGAGCCCTTGCCGTCTGGGTGCACACCCACGTGCTGATGTCACGACGCAGTGCTGAGCCCTTGCCGTCTGGGTGCACACCCACGTGCTGATGTCACGACGCAGTGCTGAGCCCCTGCCGTGCGGGTGCATGCCACCGCCCACGACTTGGACATGCAGGTGCCACTGCCCCCAGCTCCTCTGCCCTGGGGCAACGCGAGTGTGTGGCCAAGCAGGGCTGCCTCTTGGCAGGTCACCCACAGGCATGCAGGCGGTGGGGGGGCCTCCAGCAGCGGGACACGCAGGTCTGGGGCTCACATCCCCTCGTGCACAGAGGTGACTGCCTCCCACATCCCTTCAGGTGAGTCAGGGCCGCGTTCTAGAGTGACTCCTGCTCAGCAAGCCTGCCGCGATCCTGTGACCGTGCTCCCTTCTCCAGGGCGGCCTCTGCCCTCTGCGGGCCGTGGGGAGGGGGTGCTTCCCGGGAGGAGAACAGCTGTTGTCCCCCTGCCCCCACCTTAAAGTCAACAGGGCAGCCCCTGCTTTGTGCCACCAGAGCAGACCCCACACTCCTCCGTTTGCCTCTGAACTAATTGGTCTCCCTCCCCATCTGCAGGGGCACTGCCGGGACCCCCAGTAACTGCGTTTGGGGACACACAGACGGAACTCTAGAACAAGGCAGCATGTACCACCAGGGACCACTGCGGGGTCAGCCTTGGGAAAGCGCGCTGGGCTGCAGGCGATGGCACCTAACGGGGCAGCGGGGCGCGGTGCACACTGGCTCTGACGTGCCCTTAGCAGGGCTGGAAGGCGTGAGCGACGTGATTTTGCACACTTGGGGATAAGTTGCAGCTCAGCCTGTCGTCTTCCACGATCGGGTCAGGTTGGAGTTTGCTTTTGTGTGTGGCTTGTATGACAGAGTTGAAATGTCATTTCAAACCCAATTTAGAGGAGCAGGAGTGGGTGTCCATGGGTGCCCAGCGGGGACCGCCGCGCTTGCACTCAGGGCCGGGTTGCCTTTGGGAGCACTCGGGTTACCAAGCCTGGGTCCCCTTGTGTCACAAGTCAAAGCATGACTGACAGTCACGCAGTGTAGGTGCTGATAGGACCACTGCGGTCTCGGTGACGAAGCTGCCGGCACAGTGCCGAGCGCTTGTCTTGCCCCAACACCACCTTTCCTGAAGTTCTTACACACCAGCTCTCCTTCCCCAAACCCAGGTCCTCGTCTCCTTTCCCTTCCCTCCTCCGGCCAGCAGGCTCCTGGACCCCGGTCCCCGAGGTTGGTGACGACTCCGCTGCCTGGGCCAGTACGGGCCTGTTCCAGCAGTGCACGCAGTGATAACAACGTGTCGTTACAGCGCGAACGCGTGCATGAGTGTTAGGGAGAGAGAAGTGAAACAGAATAAACATTTTACACTTCTGATTCTGACACCAAATTCCAACGGGTGGGGTGTTCCCGCGCCACCGGGCCATGTCCTGCCATTCACCTCGGTGCTGACACTGTCTACCTGGCGATGGGCAGGTCCCCCTGGGGAGGGCTCAGCTGCACAAGACCGCCGTCCCCCCGGTGCTGATGGCGAGTCCGGGCTGTCACCTCCCGTCTGTGTGCCCGCCTGGGGAATACGTGGGTGGGAGCTCCGCACCACCCCCAGCTGCGGTTCGGCTAATCTGCTGGAGCATCGGACAGACGCGGGATTATCTCACTCACCGGCCCGCAGGTGCATGACGCAGGGATGCAGCTCAGGAACAGCAGGGGCGGGAGAGGCACCGGGCCAGGTCTGGGGAAGGGTCCCCCCAGGTGCCACCCGCCCCACATCTCCCGCTGTCACCAACCTAGTAGCTCAGAGAGTCCTCTCCTTTCTGGAAGCTTCATAACATCGGCCACGTTGATGAAGTCACTGGCCACTGTTGCCTGACCTCAGCCTGGGCCCCTCCGCTCCCCAGCACAGGTAGGGGCGCGGCTAAGGGCTCCAGCCCTCCAGTCACAGGGCTGCTGCTGCTGCCCCCAGCCCCCAGCCCCGAGGGTCCACACCACAGAAGAGCCTTGCGGCTGTCACCTCAGGAAACGCCAAGGAAGATGCCGACCAGACACGCAGCTCTTCTCACTGACGACACCATCGCAGCGTTTCCCAGCCTCTGTGCAGTTTAAAGGTCATCACAACCGAAAACTTTTTACCTGTTTTATAGCGTTTCGTGTTTTTACTTCATCCTGCCTTGGATGTTTACAAATACGATTTTGCCCGGAGAACAAACACCTCGCTCTGCACCCGCGGCCCAGCTCACCACCTCCGGGGGCGTTTCTGCCGCACTCTGCAGCTTCGTTTGGGGGCCACCGATTCTTGGGGTGCACACTCCTGCCCCTGGGTGGGCCCAGCGCTCATTCACGGCACAAAGCCCAGACCGAGGTGACGCACACCCCCTCCAGGCCGTCCCCAGAGCTGTCCGCAGCAGACCCTCTGCTTGCCAGCTGGCTGGACGTGGGACATGTTAGAAGATGGGCCGCTGCCCGAGGAGGAGCCCAGACAGAGCCACCTGCCCCCCGGGAAAACAGTTAAAGCAGCAGAACTTGGGGTGAGTTTGTTGGAGCAGCTGGCGTCACCTCTGGGGCTCACACGTGTGTGTGCCTTCCTGTTAGACACCCCCGGCGACCCCGGCCCGTGCACCGAGTGACCCCATTTTGCCGTGACGTCACCATTCAGGAGAACAGGCTCGAGAAGCCAAGGGCGCTGCCTTGGGGCGCGAAGCTGTGGACACTGATGCAAAGCACACTCACCGGAACGACCACAACGTCGAGTGCGAGCATCCCAACGGCGTGCACACCTCATTCGTGATTCTCAAAGACACGGGGACACCTGTGTTCAGGAAACAGGTTTGGGCCATAACTTCTAAGTACGGGAGATAATTTTGTCCGACTGATTTTTTCCCAGAGATGGCATTCTACTTTCTTAGAATAATTGCTCTTTCTTTTTGCAAAGAAGTCACTGCCTCCTGCGCGACCTCTCCACGCTCCCAGGAGTCTCGGGAGACAGGCTGAGTTTGAACAAAGTGAAATTCTCCAGGTTGCCGGCCAATTTGTCCCTTAGAAATGTCGCCACCTGATACAGATTTAAGGATTCCAAATGCTTTTCTTCATGTGAAAAACAGCCAAATAGAGTAAAGTATCTATGCATTTATACACACAGATGGACAAACTCTGGCACTCTTTCCTCATATAGATGTCGCAAAAAGAATTTTTTAAAAGGGACTTGGAGCTGCCCTGGGGGCCAAGGTGCTTCGGCCCGTAGGTGCGCGCAGATGAGCCGGGGTGGGGGGGTGTTCTTACTCCAAACTCCACCCCGCCCAGGTCTCGGGGGGAACCTGCAGGACCCTCAGGGGATGCTCGCGTTCGGGCCCGGGCGGGTCCGGGCCTGTGCCGTCCACACTTCCTGGCACCCTTTCCCCCACCTCGATGAGGTCATCCTTTGCAAAGGACTCCGCGATGCATCTTTGATGAATTAAGCACAGCACACCTGCAGACAATTGAGGGCGCACATGCCGTGAGGGGCAATCTCGAGCTCTCAGAAACCACACGGCCGTTACGCCGTCAGTGCTGCAGGCGTGGGCTGTGTGCCAAGCACATCTGCCTCGGTGCAAAGAGAAGCATTTCTGCCAGCCCTGGTGCCCCTGCGCTCGCCGGAATACCCGGCGGAATGGCAGTCCAGGACAGACCTCTCACTCTTTTCTGCAGGCTTCATGCCTGTGCAGAACTATCCAGAGAACAAACTGAACAGCGACTTTACTTCCCCAGGAAGTATTTACGAGGCACGACCCCAGGCGCCAGAGGAAGGGCCTAGAAATAACTGCACGAGCCACGGACCTTGAAGTAACGCACAGCGTAGTTTTTATGTGATTATTTGTACGACCTGGTGGTTCACACCTTCGTGAAAATGTCTGTCTGGTCAGTCGGACAAACGTACAGACGGTGAGAGGATGGTGAAAGCCACCGTCACAAGTGCTGCTGTTGGTTCAGTGCTGCCGATAGGCCAGACCCCAAATAAAATGTGTTTTCCCTGATTTTTAAGGTAGCACGTGGGTGGGTGGCAGCTGCCCCTTTTCCAACCAAAACCGATTCCAAGAGGTTGAGTATTTCACTAAAATTGAAAAAAGCAAGAAGAGGCCGGACGTGGAAGAGCCTGTCCTCCGTCACCGCCCCATGCACCCCACGGAGACACGAGGGACGGGCCGAGCACAGCGCGGTGGCCCCCAGCCCACCCCCAGGTCAGGTGCGTCTGCGCACGGGGCAGGGCCGGACCCCTGGCTCTGGGGCCAGTGGGACGTGCGGGTGGGGGTGGGGCTGGCCACGGGGCAGCTGTGACGCGGCCTGTGTCTCGGGGCAACACGGGGTTCCCCTGGGGGCATGGTGGCGGTGCTGGAGAAGGCACGGCGACCTGCAAGTCACACGCAGCATGAGCTGTGACCTCTGCTGTTTTGAGCCACTGGGGGCCATGTCTCGTCACAGGGGACACGTGGCAGACACAGTGGGTGGTGGCATTTACCAGACGGTCGAGGAGGGCGGGGCGTGGGGAGTGGGCGGGGCGTGGGGAGTGGGCGGGGCGTGGGGAGTGGGCGGGGCGTGGGGAGTGGGCAGGGCGGGAGGGCACGCCCTCCGTGGGCACCTTAGAGTATTCCGGAATGACAGCAAGGACAGTGTCCTGGGCTCTGAGCTGATTCTACGTGTAACCGCCCCAGGGTGACGACGAGGACAGAGGCCAGGTGGGGACACGGGCGCCGGCGTCGCGGGCGGTGGGATGCGGAGAGCAGCCCGCTGCGGACGGGCCGGACTCCGGTCTCAGCCGGTGGCGGGAATTCGGGGGCAGCACAGTGGGCGGGGCTGCGTGGGGTCGCGGGGGCTTTGACCTGGGGTCACCCGGCTCGTCCGCGGAGCCCCTCAGCCCTCACATGTCGCCGCGTCTGCGTCCTCCAGGCCGAGGGCACCTGGAAGTCGCCGGAGCCCCTCCCCCGCAGACCCACGAGCGCCCTGTCACCGGGTGGGAGTGACACCCGACGTGACTGTGGGCCCCGCACGCACGGTGCTGAGCGGTGGGGGCGTTTCCTCGCCGGAAGTGCCCACGGCTCCCACGTCGCGCACCCGGGGACGCGGCTTCCTTTGTGACCTCTCACCAGACTCTCAGGACCACCCACCGGCCAGGCCTCCCCTGCCGGGGACACGGCTCGGCCACCGGCTGCCTGGCTGGTCCCGTGTGCCGCCCGCGGACGGGCCATCCTGACACCGTGGCCACCGAGCCCCGCGCTCCCAGACGCCCTCCGGGTCCCGCCTAGCGTGACACCAGCGCGTGCGGGCGGCGCCCTGCCCGGCGAGCCTTGTGCTGACTCGTGGGCGCAGCCTCACAGCCGGGACTGTGCCCAGACGTCTGGGAGGAACTTTCTGGAACGATCCCAAACTATGTGCAGCTGAGGCGGGCGGCGCCGTCAGGTGCTGCCAGTGGCATAAGGATCAGTTACCGCCCGAACGACCTAAATGAGCGCCGTGTGACAGCGTGCTCCGGCGGCTCGGCCTGCTGCCCTTCCTGAAGGACCTTGACAGACTGAACTCTGGGACCTGTTCCCTTTGTACGAAGAGCCGTGCGAACCCTGCTCTCCGGGGGCCTCATCTGCGACCCAAGGGACAAGGTGACCTGCTGGCTGAGGCCAGGCTCCCGCGCTGGGGAGGCTCACGTCTCCGACTCTGTGCACGTGCTTGGGGGAGAGCCACCCTCTCGTCACTTGTGTCCCTGCAGAGGACCCAGGAGCCAGCAGGCCCCGAAAGTCAAACCCTTGAACTAAGCCACCCGCTAGGCCTGCAGGCTGTCCAGGCCCATTGGCCCATGGACTTAGACTTGGCAGGACGACCCCGAGACCCCCCACCCCAGTTTGGTACCCCGAGTTTCCCCACATGAGAGTTGGGACTGCGAGGTTCTGTTTCCACAAGCAGAAGGGAAGGGGCTGCGGGCCAGCGGTGACAAAACGTGGCAGAGTGAGGAGAGGCCATCCACAAGCGCAAACACATTGCAGGGGCAACAGCTCCGCAACCAGGAAGCCGCGCTCAGAACAGTCTGGAAGCAGGTGGAAGCCTTTCCCCGGCGCCCGTGGCCGGAGGCTCTGCCCGGGAGGAGTCTCTGCAAAAACGGTGACGTGTCCAGTGGAGTCGGAGGCCCGGGCACAAACAGGGCCAGGCGAAACAGAACCAGCCACGGCCACGTGCTGCCGTGCAAAGCGACTATGTCCTCCTGAACTGCAGCGTCTGGTGTGCGTGTCGGCGCTGGAGTTCCGTGGCTCAGGGAGTCACCGGGACAGACAGCCAGGCCACCGTCCTTACTTCTCTCGTTCTTGAGCTTGGATCTTGGGAAAGTTCCACATCACACTCGTGTGTTTTCCTCTTTAGCTCGGGTCATTCAGCCCGTCCCCCGGTGCCATAAGAGCCCGACTCTGGCCCCCCCGATGACGCAGGGGTGGCTGCTGCGGTGCCCCAGAGCACAGCTTACAAAGCAAACATCTGTTTCTTCCATCTGCGGGGACGGGAGTCACAGCCGCTGTGCCTGGGGCCTTTCTCCCCAATTCCCACTCACCTGCACTCACTGGCGATCTGGGCCACGAGGCTGCCTCCTGCGGACAGACCCCGGTAGGAGCAGCCCCCGCCCCGGGGCTCCTGCACCGCCTCCCCCGGTCCTTCAGGTCCTCGGAGACGACCTCCGCCTGCCAGCCAGCCGCCTTCGGTTTCGTTTTACATCAGAAAACCTGAGGGGCTGGGAAGCATGGCCCCCCTCTCCAGAACACAGACCATGAGCGCTGCTTTGTGTGAGCGTCCGCACCGCAGCTTGGACGGTGCGGACCCGGGCTGACACCCGCACCCAGCCCTCCGCTGCCCCGTCCTTCCTGCTGGCACCAGCGAACAGGCCCAGGGTGCCCTTCTCTAAGGTAAGTCCACGCGTCGAGTCCTGTTAAAAGAAAATGTAGCCCAGAACACAGTCGCTTAAATAATTGAGAAGTTTATTTTCTAACTCGCCCTCAAGGCGAGTCCCGTCAGCCCTGCAGGTGGTCATTTGGGACACAGGACTGTCCCGGCCGCTGTGCCACTGTCCCCAGGCTCTGGTCCCTGGTGGCGCGGCAGGGCCTGGGTCACCGCTGTTCTCACTTCAGCCCCGGGGGTGAGGTGTGAAGTGGCCCGGTTTTCGCTGTGTGTGTGCATGTCTCCTCTGTGCTGCTTGTGCATGCACCACCGCGTGTCCCAGCCGGACTGCACGCGCCCTCCCTCGGTGACATGGATGAAGCGCGCTGGGCACACTGTTGGCATCGACTGAACAACGATCTCATCGCAATCACATCCCGTCCTACGCAGAGTTCAGACAGCTGGTTCCTCTTCCTCTAATGACACCTGTCACGTCTACAGATGTGGTCACGCTCATTAACCCACCAGGGCCTCTCAGCGGCCTGTGGGGTAGTTGGTACCAGTCCTCTCACAAACGAGGAAACAGAGCCAAGGAATTAAACCACCGCAAACGTGAGTAGAAGAAACATTGCAGAAAGTCAGGTCAGCTTCGGCTCGCTGGTGACTGCAGATACAGCACCCCTGATAAATGGGTAAAAGAATTGATAAGTGATAAGCTGGACTCTGTTAACATTAAAACTTGGTTCTGGGAAAGACACTGTTAAGAGAATGAAAAGACAAGGCACAGGCTGGGAGAAAACACCTGCAAAGCTCACATGTGACCAACAGCTGAAAGGCGCTCAGAGCTCAACAGGAAGAAGATAAGCACCCCGATTTACAACCACACAAAAGACCTGAGGGCACGCTTCACCAAAGACGACATGCAGATGGCATACGAGCACATGGGGCACGTCCAGGTCATGTGTCATCAGGGACCTGCGAAACCTGGAGGCAGCATGCCCGTTAGTGGGGACAGAGGAACACACGTGTCCCCTCCAGACAGCAGGATGTTACTCGGCACCAAACGGAGAGGAGCTTCCACGTGGGGAGAGGGCAAAGGGACAGCACGAGTGTGTTACTGTGGGAAAGAAGTCCACCCGACAGGCCACAGACTGTGTGATTCCAACTCCACGGCATTCTGGAGAAGGCACCGCCGTGGAGACGGCGAAGGTCAGGGCTTGTCGGGGTGGGGCAGGGGCAGTGGGTGGAGCCCAGAGGACGTCCAGGCATGAACACTCGGATGACACCTGCCGTGAACACTCTCTGGGCAGGAAGCGTCATTGCGGAGACTGAGGGGACAGTCCGCGGGGACAGTCCGCAGGGATAGCAGTAAGTAAGGCAGAGCCGCCCCGGGAGCGGCACCGACGCTGGCAGACAGCGCGCTCGCTGAACCATCACACGTCGCACTCGTGCTGGTCTGTGTCTGATGGTGCCACCCAGGTGTCACACACACTAGGGATTCACAGGGGACAGATCAGCCCATGGAAAGGTGGGATCTCGAGTCACAGGCTCCACAGTTTCCTGTGACCTGCAGCTGCCCCGCCGCCCCGTTCACTTTGATCTCCTTTACTTGGGTCAATGTACCTTTAAAAGTCCCCGAAACTACAAAAACCTTAATCACAGAGTGGGTTAGCTAATCCAAACGCAGGCCAGGGCCTGGTCGTGCCTGTTTCCTAACGCAGCAGCGGATGCGGCCGCGTGCTTTTCTCCAGGCGTGTGAGTGCACATGCATGTGTGTGAGTGCGTGTGCACCTGTGGCTCAGTGTCACTGAGTGTGCGCGTGCACATGTATGTGTGTGCCTGTGGCTCAGTGTCAGTGTGAGTGTATGTGTGTGTGTGTGTGTGCACACATGCATCTGTGGCTCAGTGTCAGTGTGCGTGTGCACATGCAGGTGTGAGTGCACCTGCGTGCCTGTGGCTCAGTGTCACTGTGAGTGTATGTGTGTGTGTGTGTGTGCACACATGCATCTGTGGCTCAGTGTCAGTGTGCGTGTGCACGTGCAGGTGTGAGTGCACGTGCGTGCCTGTGACTCAGTGTCACTGTGAGTGTATGTGTGTGTGTGTGTGCACACATGCATCTGTGGCTCAGTGTCAGTGTGCGTGTGCACATGCAGGTGTGAGTGCACCTGCGTGCCTGTGGCTCAGTGTCACTGTGAGTGCGTGTGCCCGTGCAGGCGTGTGTGCCCGTGCGCGTCTGGGTTTCCCTCCGACACAGTGTGGTCAACAACGTAATTCAGAGTGTTAACCTGGCTCTAAGGAAGGAAGGACAGGGGCCACGGCGCTCGGTGCCCTTTTCCGGGGGCCCGGCGGGCGGAGCGGTAGGCAGCGCTCAGGTGACACGTGACGGGAGCTTCCTGGGCAGCGTGCTGCCCGGCCAGGTCCCTGGGAGCGCGTGGCAGCGCATGAGCGCCCTCTGGAGGCTGCAGTGCGCATGCGCTTTCCGGAGTGTTGGGGCGCGCGGCCCCCTCTCGCGGGGCTGCTGCCGGAGCCGCCTCCGCCTCGGGGCGTCCGCGCTGGTGCAGTCCGGCAATGACAGGCCCCGCGTCGCTCAGGGAAAGTCTGTAACACGGATCTCTGGGTCCTCGCAGAGACGTCATCGAGCCTGGCAGACACCGCGTCACCTTTCCCACGGGCGGAAATGGAAACTCAGAAAAATCGGGGACCTGGGAGACGTGGGACCACCTGCTCACTCCGAGGCCCCGTGCTGGGTCTCATTCCCCGGAGGCACCGTTTGTGCTTTTGTTTCTCTTCCAAGCGGGTGGGAGACTCGGGGGTGCAGAGCGGAAAACCCGAGATGGACCGCTGCAGAGGAGAGGATCTGAGGCCGGAGCGCGAGGGTCAGGGCTCCCGCGGCCTCTCGAAACCGGCGTAGGTGGGGCCGGCTCTCACAGTGCCCCGCCTCTCACGCACAGCGTCTCACAACCACGGTCAAATGCGCCGCTCTGCACAGTAACGTGTCACTCGCCTCTGGTCGCTGCCACCGTGCTTTGTTGCCTTGTCCACACAAGGGGGACAGCAAACCTCCAGGCACCTGAGATGGCAGCACCGACCCCACGAACCCGTCCAGCCTGGTCCCCTTCCTGCCTCCGTCTGCTTTCAGTTTCTCATTGACTCTGCTCAGGATGGAGACTCCAGACAATAAACACCTGGTCTCCATGTCACACAGGCACCGCTGGGGACCATCCCCTAGTCCTGGCCCAGCCCAGAGCAGACAGTCAGCTACAACAGGAAGGGGACCAAAGCCGACTATCATGCCAAAAAGCATTGAAAAGCAAGATTCCACCAGCGTCTACTAACTCTATTTCTGAAACGTGAATCTCTACAATATTATACACCAAGTATGTTTTGAGAGATTCTTGGATAAACGTCCATTGCTAAAATATAAACTGTCTGAATTTACTACTTAGTGTTGTGACCTCTGCTAGTAAATGCACATAACGTCAAGTCAAAACTGATTTCATATACACTGAATTTATCATTTTAATGACTATGACATCACTGTTCCAAAAATCTCTCTCTCACACACAGAACAAAACCAGAAGGACCACGCATCAGGCTCTTACACTGAAGACAAGAACCTCGAATTCATGCGAAGTTGGTATCACACTCTCAGAAGGGAGGCTCAGCCAGGAGGTCCAACATCCAGGCAGCCAGGGGCTGTGGCCAGTGGGCGTGTGCCCCATCCCCCAGCACCCTGGGCTCCTCCACTGGCCAAGTGTAACCAACATCGAGCTGGGGACAAGGCCAAGACACAGCCCAGAGGGCTGGGGTGCGGCCCTCCACCCCCCACACTCTGCAGCTGGCCTGGTCTGTTTTGACTTCCTGTGAGGCTGTCGTGTGACTCGGTGAACTCTTCTGGAGCCCCAACGCTGTCACACGCCCTGAGCCGGTGGCTCTCAGGTGCACAGTCGGGCCCACTGCCAGAGCCACACATCTGAAATCTGACTCCGCTGGGATGCTATTTCTTAAGTCACATTTAATGACAAGACACAGGTTTAACACATCACGAGGGGACCGGGAAAATTTGGGGGTCAAACTCCAGTAGATTTATCGAAAAGATTCTGTGAAATCACCTCCAAAATCAACGTCAACCTTCAGGAAATTGCTTCTCTACGGAGTTTACACTTGTCCACATAAACATCATCTTTCTCGGCTTCAAGACCTGATTTTAATCCAAGTGTCATCACATAACCAGCTAAACAGAAACGCTTTCATATGGACAATTTTCTTCTTGAAACTTGAAAAATGTTTCACTTAGGGAAAAGAAATCTAGTTAAAATTAAGACTATTCACATTTTCTTTTCCAAACCCAAACCCAAGTGAACACTGTGCATCTTTTAAAAATTCCGGTCTCTGTCCACCTTTCACTCACGCGATGCTCCAGGTCAGGGTGAGGCGGATGCTGCCCAGGAACTTGCGCACCAGCTCGAACGAAACCCGTCGCCTTGTGCTCCTGTGCACCCACACTGTAAACACATGAATTTCGGGTTCAACAGCTTGTCACCAACTCTCACCCAAGTCTCCCTGACTTTGCGTCCTGAACGACCACCAGGCCGAGCACCGCGCTCTGGGAGACCTGACTCAGTGGCCTCCGTGCTGTGACACCTGTAAGGATCAGGAAAATGCGCAGGCGGCCATCTGTCCTGTCCCGGGACGGAGCTGTGACGTTCACAGGGCCCCGGCCTCGCGGGAACCGGCTGACCTGAGACAAAACGCAGTCTGTCGAGACCCTGCTCTGAGGTCTGGCTGAGAGGTTGCTCTCGTCGGCGTTCCGAGTCTTGGCAGTGCTGTCACTTTGGGCGAGCGCATCCAGTTTGGGGGATGTCCTGGGGATGTGGGGCGCTTGGCAGCATCCCTGGGGCCCCCTCCAGTGATCCCCAACAATGCTGCCACTCAGCCATGCACCAGGGGCGCACACGCGTGGCAGACCCCTGGGCAGCCTGGAAAGGGTGACTGCCCAGCACTGCAGGCCACCAGTCAGCTCAACGTCGTCCTGACGGTGTTTGTAGTTAACACTAACTACAGAGACGGGAACTGCCCAGCAGGTCACACGGGCTCTGCACACACGGCCTGTTCAGTCTGACAGTAAACTGCAGACATCCCGGTGCAGACGCAGGGTCAGCCGCGCCCGACGGGCCCCGTGCGCCATCGTGTGCTGTCTCCACCGTGCACAGCGCCAGTGCCACTGGTTTGGTGCAAGGAACACGAGGGGCAGCTGTGGCGTAACGGACACGGACCTGGACACTGAGGCTCTGGGGACGCAGAGGCTCAGTCAGGGCAAGGCTACTCCCCGCTGCCATCGACGCCCTACAGACCCCGGGTGCAGCACCCGCCGCCTCTGGCCCCCGAGTGCCACCAGCATCCAGCTCCAGCAACAGGGACTTCCGTTCACGCTGGCAGCTGAGCAACCTTCCCGAGAACCAAGTTGCAGAATGGGCCCCTCGCGCCAGATCTGGACGTCACCCATCGTCCCCGAGCCTGGAGCTGCAGGGTCATCCCTTTATTGCAGTGGACCCGCGCTAAGTGGCCAGCACAGTCCCGTCCACGAGCACACAGGCCACAGGAACAGCGTTGCGCTGAGAGGAGCATCTTCGTGAACACGGAAAGGTGGCTGGGAAGGACGCTTGGGACGCGTGTCCTTTACCACTCAAAACACAGAGGGGGAGGGGAACTGCCGTAGACAACACCGTGCGACCCTGTGACGTCACTCTTCTTTCCTCCTCCTCTTCCGCTCTTTGGTTTTCTCCTGTAGGTTCTTCAGGTCAGTCATCACATTCAGCGTCTTACGTACCCACAGGATCTAAAAACAGTCGTGCAGAGACGGGGTTAGGACTGGAAACCATGCCAATACAGACAACACACGTGCACAGAGACCAGAAGCCCAGCGGTCTGTGACACACGTACCACAATGACCATGGCGTTGAGCAGCAACGGGGCCGAAAACACCAGCGAGATGAACATCCCTCTGGAATCGAAATACTGGTATTTTGAAAATAACCTGTAATAAGGAAGATTTAAGGTGACACAGCACAAGACAGCAACGTTTCCAACGACATCCCCTATTTAACAAGAGTCTTTGGGGTGCTCTCGTGTGGCCTGCAGCACGCTCCGCTGCCCCACCACGGAGCCCGCCTCAGCGCTGCCGTCCTGACCGGGATGCCCCGACGGGGACGGGAGTCGGCATCAGCATGACGGGGGCGAGGGCAGAGGTAACCGGCCAAGGGTTTCCTGAGGCAAGCAAGCACGCGTGCACGCTGCGGACACGGCATCACCCCTAACGTGCCCGGGACCTGAAACGCAGGTTCTGGTTTCTTCCGAGCCCTCCGTGTGGGAGGAGCATCCTCAGCCAGTTGGGGGAGGGGAGGACGGGGGACAGAAGTGTCTGCAAGGTGACTATGGCACCTCTCCGCACGCCTGTGCACACGGCCCGAGCACACGCTCACGCTCCGCAGCTAAGAGGCAACATCTCCAGCTCGTACTGCAGACAGGCAAGTTTTTCTTTTCCGCTTTCAAAGACTTGCAACTTCACTTTACAAATATAAAAACCAAGTTTAGCTCGTGGCCATGGACAGCCAGCAAGCGGCCAGCCCTGGCTGAGGGCCACGACCTGCACACCCCACCTGGTGATATATGCTAGGTTTCCATCTAGAAGGCCCAGGGCTGCTGCCGGGGCTCTGGGTCGGCTTGGGCATGTCCCCTGCCTCCCCTGCCACCACCCCCCCCCCGCAGTGCTGGTCCTGAGGCTTCCCCAGGGGCAGGGATGACACCCATCGGGGATGACATGACAGGTGGACAAAGGAGTGGGGGGGGGGTGCATAGGACAGGGCCAGATTGTGGACCTGGATTGGGGAGGATGCATAGGAAGTGGCTTGGCCGCTCGGGTTACAGAGGGGACAGAGTGGACCCACCAGTCAGAGCCCTGGAGGCAGGACATGGAGAGAGCTTGCCGAGTGCCTTCGGGAGCGGGACCCTGGTCATGGGGAGGGTGGGCTCAAGGCCGGAGGGACTGTGGGGCCCAGAGACGGACACGCAGGTCTGGGCGGGTGCCCTACATGCCGACTGCCCGTGAAGCAGCTGTGTCCCATCACTGCTGTCACTCCCCTGCTCTGTAGGAATGCCACCTCCCATGGCCCCGAGGGTCCACACGCCAACACGAACGTGTCTGACACTCGTCCACGGAGACTGCTCAGGGAGAAAAGCCCTGCGCCCGCGATGTGCTCAGGGAGCTTCTCCACACCTACGGCGGCCAGCATGGGGCTGCTGCCACCCCCCACCCCCACCCCGGACCGCTGTGGGCGGACGAGGTCTGCAGAGCGCACCACCCACGGCGGCTGCATGCACAGCGGGCTCACCTCCAGTTCATCGCGGCCACTTCGTTGATGTATTCCGCACAATAGACTAGAATCACTGCAAGAGAAGGAAATCCAGTAGAGTTTACGTGACCCAGTATTAATCACAAGGCAGTAAAACGGCACATTCTTCACAAAGGAGTATTTACTGTGAACAGACAGCAAGAGTGATGAGAAACATACTTTCTACTTCAGATGCAACGTGAGGAAAGTTACAAAACCACAACCTTGCAGGACACGCCTGCTCAGCAGAAGGGAAACCCGGGTCAGCACAGGTTACAGAGGCCACAGCCCCAGGGCCACAAGGAGCGGGTCAGCCAGAGTGTGGCCAGACTCAGGCCTCGTGGCTGAGAGCGCTCCCCACCCCGCCCATTTGTCAAATGTCCTATGTGACCCTGCAGCGTGAGGCCAGGTCCCCACAGCCACCAGCTTCTCAACCCCCCAACCCCCATGCAGGGGCTGCCCTTGGAGGCTGCCGCTGACGCTCCCACAGCCCTGGTAGCAAGGACAGGGCAGCTCAGCCCACCTGATGGTGACAAAACTGCAGGCATTCTAAGGTTGCAGCTGACGCCACTGAGCACCCGACCTCCCACGTCCACCTAAATGGGGACGTGGTGCTGCGGGAGCCCCACCTCCCCGCTGGGAAAGAGGGCACAGCCCGCCGGGTGAGCCTGCTCAGTCAATGCTGGTGTCCCCACTGAGCTCCGTGAGGCTAAGGAGCCATCGGCTTTGTCACCCTGGGCCAAGCATTCCCAGTGCAGCCTTGACAAGACACAAAGCAACAGCTCCCCGTGTTTGCATGGGACCACAGCATCTCTGTGCCACAGACTCACTGCTCCACTCCTGTCCTTGTCCTCATCCCGGCCATGCACGGGCCAGCGGACTGATCTGACTTGAGATCAGCAATTTATTAAACTACCAAGCAGAATCTCCATGAAACTCGGAGTCTCAGCCCAGAAGCCCCCCATACCCTTTCTGTCCTGGCGTCTTTCTGAGGACTGGGCACCAGACACGGGAGCCCTGCTGGGCTGGCGTCTTCTGACTTCTGACCCATGCTTCCCATCCATCCACCTTTGCCCCATATGCCAGGGGCTGCCGCCTCCTGTTTCATCGGGGTGCCTGCACCCCAGACCTGAGCCTGGGCCACAGATCTGCTCTTCATCTTTTCTAGTAAGAGATTTCACTCGCTCTGTACGCCATGTCCTGTGACTTTTTTCGTGACCTTTCTCATTCTGTGCTGTCCCTTCTCTTCGCAGCTCGTGTCTTTAAGTGTGTTGGGGCAGCACTACTCCATGCATGGCTTCCCCCATTGTACACGCCCCCTCCCAGAGCACATGGCACAGTGCTCAGCCCGCGGGGAGAGACAGCTCTACAGTCAGTGCGTCACTGAGCCTGACTGTCGACTGGCATCGGGCCCCTCCCTGGTACAGGTGCTCAGCACAGTCCTTTCAAATTCGGTGCCCACGATTTACAAGCCCCAAGGGTGAAACAACAGGAACACAGGGTAGAAAGCTCGGGTCTCAGGTCTTAAGAACGTGTGTACTGAGCACACGCGCAGTGCCTACTACACAGTGTCCGAGTCACGGAAGCTGTTTCTCCTACTCACCCAGACACAGGAAGTGCCCAACCTGCAGCTGGTGCCACTGGGACGAGAGGCACGTGAGCAGCAGACACAGCACGTGGAAGGCGGCCAGCCCGAGGAGCCAGGGCTCGGTCCAGTCTGTCTGCTGAGGGACACACCGTTAGTCACATGTCAGCGCCAGCGCCCACGGCGCCAGCTTCCCATCTCGGGGTCAGTGGACAGTCACTCCCCAGCACTTCTGGGGAGGGGAGGCAGGAAAAAGAGAGGGTCGGGGAACCCTGCGGCACTTCCATCCAGGAACTTGAGAGGAACGCACTGGTTCTAGGTTGGCACGCACTGGGCCGAGGGCCTCATGGACCTGCCCCTTCTGTTGGCTGAACACTCACGACTTTTAGCTGCGCGTAACAGAAGGCTCCTCGTCCCCTGAGCTGAGGAGGAAGTTAAGGGACCTGCTCAGGAGACGCACCGGTTACTCCCCTTGAAACTGCTACTGCGAGGTCCTCAGCCTAGTACTTACAGCCCTGGGAAACGCTTAAACTTTGTGCCTCTCAGGTGGACTGTGCGGTGGGCACGTCCGCAAAGCTCAGGACCTCCCTGAAGCAGATTGCCCCGACCGCGCTCGAATGCGCGCCCTGCCCTGCCACCTCCGCACAGCGGCCTCCGGCCTCCAACGTGCACCGCCCCTCCGCGCACCGCGCAAGGCAGGAAGGCGCCGGCGGGCTCTGCACAGGGCCGCTGGGGAGCTGCCGCAGCTCGCCACTTCGAGCACGGCCGGCCCCCACCCACTAGACTCTCCCCGGGGCACCCCTAAACCGGCCAGGCTGTCCTTGGGCCCGCCCCGTCCTGGAGCTCCGCCCACACCGTCAGGCCCCGTCCCTGGAGCGCCGCCCATACCATCAGGCCCCGCCCCTGGAGTGCCGCCCACACCGTCAGGCCCCGTCCTGAAGCTCCGCCCACACCATCGGGCCCCGCCCTGGAGCTCCGCCCACGCCATCAGGCCCCCGCCCTGGAGCTCCGCCCACACCGTCAGGCCCCGCCCCTGAAGCGCCGTCCTCACCGTCAGGGCCCCAGACACTCCCCTCGCGGATCCAGTCCCCGCGCCCGGAAGCTCCGCCCACACTACCAGGCCCAGCCCATCGGAAGCTCCGCCCGCACCGCCCAGGCCCCCCCCCAATCCAAGGCCCCGACCGGGACCGTCCGCGACCATGGCGGACGCCGGGGAGCCTGAGACGGTCCCAACCTCCAGCACCCAAGCTGGCTGTCAAGTTACCATGATCACGGCGGGAATGCTGACCGGGAAGGAGTTGACCGAGAAGGCGGACGGCATGGTTACCGAAAAGGCTCACCCTCGCCACCGCCGTCCGGCCGGCTCCGCCCCGCGACCAAGGAAGGAGGGCCTCTGGCGTCGTCTCTCGCGGAACCTCGTTTGTCGCGAGACCTGCTCTGTGGAAAGCGAACGCTGTACCGGTAACGCGCGCTGTCTGCAGCGCCGCGTACGGAGGCCACGCCTCGCGGTGTTCCTGGTTGGTGCGAGGCTGCAGCTGGGCCAATCACAAGCTCCCTTGCGAACGAGGGGGCGGGGCGTGGCGTGCGAGGGAGCGGGGGCGGGGCCAAAAGTGCGTGGGGAGAGGGGCGGGGTGGAGGCGGGGCCGAGAAGTGCGCGGCGCGGCGCTCGGCGGGGAAGGGCAGGGCAGTGCGCGCACCTGTGCTCTGGCCCCGTGGTGCATCCCGACGCGGGTCGGTCCTCTCCTCGCCCCTCTTTGGCCCTACTCCGTGCTCCCCTGACCCTCCGCTGCTGCAGTCAGGGCGGCGGCTGATGGTCCTCCGCGCCCTCCTCTCCGCCTGTCCCCGGCCACGGACGCCTCGTTCGGGTGCGCCCCCGGCCTCCATGCGCCCCCTCTGCGCAGCCTTCGCGACCATGGGTCCGCGTTGCTGGCCGGCGCCCGAGCCTTGGCTCCTCCCCGCCTGGCCCACGAGCACGCGAGTCGCCAGAGGTTGTGCCGCTGTCGTTCAGGGTCAGGTGGGGCTGGAGTGAGCGGGGCAGCCAGTCCCGGCCGGCCAGCCTGTGTCCTCCCAGCGCCCTGTGAACAGGCTTGTCTGCACCGTCCTGCTGCTTCGCGCCCCGGTCCGTCCTGTGCGACCCCTCTCTCCGCACCGAGCCTGGGGACTTCAGTGACAGCTCTGCAGGGCCGCCCGGCTCCTGGGGCTTCCCCCGCCTTTGCGCACCCCTGGGTTCTTGCTAAGATCCAGGCCTCTGGGCTGCGCGAGTTTGACCCCGTTGTGAAGTCCACTTGGTCGTTTCCACAGTGCAGGTCACAGCAAAGCACGGGAGACCCGTGCTGCTTGGGTTTCGTTTTTCGTGGAAGAATGGAAGAGGGTCCGCACTTCAGCAGCAGTCCCAGTACCTGGGACCCCCGCTGACCTGCTCCCCTCTGCGTCGTCTGCTCTGTTTCCTCTTTTCACCTGAACCCGGAGAGGACAGGCGCTCGGCTTGCTGTGACATCGAGTTGTACGCTTCCTGGAGACTGAAAAACTGGACATGGGAGGCAGGCCCCCTTGTCTTCCCAGCACTCATCACGTGCTCTCTCCACAAGGATTCTGGTGACTAAAATGCCCCCACTTCCCCAGGGTCCCCAGCACTCTGCCTGTGCTTCCCGTGGTCTGGTGTCCCTCAGGGTCACGTCATCTTCACCTCCGTGATTCTGTCCCAAGAGCCTGCTCTGCCCTCTTCCACTCTGTCCCCACTGCTGTCCCTTTTATTCCTTTGTCCACCTGATTTCCAGTCATAGATTGTCACTTTAGCCAAAGTCAGGCACGCACAGTATTCCTGAACCGAAGTGGGAAGCTCCAAGTACACAAAAGCATCTTGTGCGGAATCTAAAACGACGCGTTGAGCACAAAGCTGACTTCCCTGTTCTGTTATTGACACCCCTCCCCCCCACAGCAGCCGGTGACACTGTGCCTCTTGCGCGAGGCCTTCGCACTGTCCCCAATCCGGAAGTTCCCCAGCTCAGGGGGTGCAGCCAGGTCCCTGGTACTGGACTGAGGGCTGCCTGGCGTTTTACGTGTGGACAGCAGGTGGCAGCCCGACACTGTGTACCAGACTGTGTGCTGTGGACGCACTTGTATCCTTGGCGTTTGCAGCACATGCGGTGGCACATGTTCATAGCTGCTGAACTGAGGGGTTTAGTGTCTGCCATTTAATTTTAGTTGGAGAAATTTTTTTTTCCTGAACATCATGGAATAGCTAAATGTGTTTTTTACTTCTTTGATTGCTTTTAGATTATAGTCATTTAAAAATGTTCCTGTGAAAAACCTGTAATTATGGATAATAAAAGCTTTATGGATAAAACCCAACCAACATCAAACTTCTCATCTTCGCTTTCGTTTTTTAATATTCCATCACTGCATCCCCACCTCCAGGGAAGATTTTGTGCCTGCATGGACCACCGAGCACGTGGTGCTGGTTTGGTGGACTGATGTTTCCGCCTCTCTCTGGTCTGAGCCTCCCCGGGGCATGCATTAATGACGTCACGTGTTCATGCCCTCAGCACACCACACTGGAGGTTGTGACGATGTCTGTGATATGAGTGAAGTGATGACAGCTCATTTAGTAGCTGGGGGTGAGGGCTCCTGGAGCCTTCTTTGCATGCAGACCCCGAGGACTGCACATGACCAGGTGAGTGACCGCAGAGCTCGATTCACTGTAAACATACCGACGAGGACATTTCTGCAGAGGAAACCAGAGTAGTCGCTGACATCTGTGGGGAGAGGTGAATCCGTGATGACGTGGTACCGGCTGAAGCGCTTCCTAAGCCGACAGGTGCTGGGAACGGCAGCTTTCCGGACACGTCTGGAGGCCGCCACCACGCGCGTCCGTGTTGGGTGTGGCAGGGCTTCTGCTCCTCCAGCCCGTGGATTTCTGCAGCATCCCGAAAGCCTTGGCAGCTGATAAACACAGGTGCAGGTGTTCTTTGCACCTGGAGGTTTTTTCTCTGTTCTTTTCATTGTACTTTGTTGAGGAGATAAAGCCCCTGAGGCATGGTGAGGACTGAGGCCGCACTGACATTTTTATGACACTTCTGAATGATAAACTTCTCTGGTAACACATAGAGTTAATGAGAGATAATACATTTAAAGCATATTATGGCTACCTGTGGGCTTATTTTTTCTCTTTCTCTGCTCTCTCGAAACATTCTTTATTTCATAAGCGTTACCTTACTTACCTGGGTTTTGGTTGCTATTGTTGTAAAGTCACAAGCAAACACACTGGGCACAGGAAATATATACTATGTTTCAGTTTACACGAAGCATTTTGTGTCCTTATCTTTTTACTACTTCCTGTTTCCCTGAAAAGTCTGGTAATTTGCAATATGCTACATTCTAAGTTGATTGAAGTTACTGAGCTTATATTCAGATTGTTTGGTTCCACATCTCTTTATACGTTCTTCTCTTCGGACATTCAGGAGGCCACCAGCTGTCCCTGCTTCAGTTTCAGGGGACAGCAGGGCGTGCACTTGCTCAAAAACACTGAAATGAGCTGGCCCCAAACCTCCATGTGGCAGCTGCGCATCAGGAGGGACATCTCGGCTGCAAGGTTCCCCCTGGAGGAGCACTGGCGCCGGGAAGAGGAGCCCCCACAACGTCTGGCTGTGACATCCCAGGGACCAGCGAGGTGGAAGCCAAGTCCTGCCTTGGAGAAAAGGCGCTAGCGAAGCCGTCCCGGTAGCCTGCTGTCCGCCCTCCCGGGTGTGCTGGCTCCGGCCATCTCAGCCCACGTGCCCATCCATGTAACGTCCAGCCTCATGTCATTTGACCAAGTTTTAGCCAGGAGTGCGGTCCATCAGCGGAGGCCAGCACACCGACTGTGATGGTGGCATTTTCGTGAACCTGTCTGACTTGCTACTTCTAGGCATCGAGTCCACATGTGTTCACTGTGTCCCCGACTTAATGTGATTTCCATGCAGCCCTGGGGGGTCACGGGTTCGAGGTGTGTTTACGGAAAGCGACACATCAGTAATCCAAGACTCCCCAGACACAACCTGGGTTCCAGGTCCAATGAGCTCACAACCGACTTACACCCACGTCGTCAACACAGTCGGTCATCTGGATACGAATGACAACGTGACGCCAGACTCTGTCATCACGCCCTTCCACGTGGCCTCCTTTGTGACTGATATTTAAACACAGACCCATAAACTAGTTTACAGAAAGCGACACATCAGTAATGCAAGATGTTTTACTGCAGTGTGTGGTCCACAGCACAGCAGAGGGGACGGCACATCCTATGCTCCATCCCCAGCCCCCCCCACTGTCACTGTGCCCCCGATGGGACATGGGTCACCCCTGGGGAACGACACTGAGACGTCATTATCACTGGGGCCCACGTGTACCTTGGGGTCACTCCTGTGTTTACGTTCTGTGGGTTTGGACAAATGTGTGATGACACGATTTAGTCATTATGGGACAGGAGGAGTGGCACTGCTCCCCCACGTCCCCCGAGCCCCTGCAGACCAGTGCTCCTTCACTGTCCCCGCAGTTGGAATGTGACAGCCAGTGGCCTGTTCCGCCTGGCTTCTCAGTCACTCGCGGCGAAGGTCCGCCCAGGCCTCTTCGGGGCGTGGGGGCTGTTTCCTTCCGGCAGGACAGCACCCCATCATCTGTCGCCGGCGGAAGGGCGTCCGTGCTGTGACCGTGCTGTGACCGTTAGGGTTTACAAACAAAGCTTCTATAAACAGGATTTCTGGTGACGTGACTTTTCTCCTCCTCGGGGCGGATACCCGGGAGCATGGCTGTCGCGCCCTGTGGTGAGAGTGCGTGTGCTCTTGTAAGAAACCACGGGGCTGCCTGGCAAAGTGGCTGCCGCATTGTGCGTCCCCACGGGCAGGGCCCACGGCTCCGAGTCCCCGCCAGCGCTCGTGACGGCCGGGCCTGGGTGGGGGCCTTTCCCACGGTGGTGAGGTCCCGCCTCCTCGTCTTCATGGGCGCCTCCCCATGACACAGCTCATCCGCCACCGTGCCCTGTGGTGCGGTGTCCATGGAGGTCTCTGGCCCGTTTTTGGTCCCGCTCCCCCACAGCGAGGACATCACCGTGCTCAGTACCTCCGGGTGCGGACACAAGGACCAGGAACCGAGACCACGGGCAGCGCTTCCGGGTCGGAACCAGCACCGACTCCGCTGTGTGCGTGTAGCGGCCACGTCACCTGCGCAGTCCCCGGGGAGGAGGGGGTGCGAGAGTATGGGTGTCAGTGTTGGGGGGCCGTCTCCCCACCATGGTCCCTGGGGAGGGGGTGTGTGAGAGTGTCATGTGGGCGTCGGTGTCGGGGGCCGTCTCCGCGGGGCCTCCTTCGCCTCCTGTCACTGCCGACCGTGGGCTCGCTCCCCCAGGACCCGCCGTGCCACAGTCATCGTTACCCACGAAATTGTGCAGAAAACCAGGAGACAGGCTGTGGGTGCCGGGCCGAGTTCCGCTGGCAGGCCCACTCCCTTGCAGGACGGGGTCCCCCGCATGGCGGAGGGCCTCTTGTTTCCCCATTCCTGTCTTGTCACCAGGAGGAGAGCTTCGGCCGCGGGGCCGCTGTCGGAAGCTGCGCGTGGGTCGGGAGCGGGGGGACGGAGCAGACAGCCCAGCACCCCAGGCGGGGGACGGCGGCTCCCGGGGGGCTCGCCCGCTCAGAGGTGCTGGCTGCGCCCACGGGCCCTTAACGCGCGTGCTCCGTCCCGCGAATCCTCCCTTCCGTCTCCTGCCCCGGGGCCGGCTGCTGGCGCAGGAAGCAAACGGCCCCCCCGAACGTGAAGGGTGTTCCTCGGGCCGTGGTTCCGGCCTGTCGGTGGCAGGACCGAACCGAGCAGCGGCGGGCGCCGCCGTCAGCAGGGCCTGGTGTCCCGGGTGCTTTCCGCGTGGGCCCAGCTGGAGAGGGACTTCGCACGCAGGTCGTTTTAGTTAAGGCGCACGGCACAGGTCGTGGGTGCAGGTGGTGCTGATAAAAGTACAAAGTGCAAAGGGTTTTCGTGATTATGAAGCTGCAGTTTCTTAGTCAGCCGGAGCGAGCGCTGAGGCGGCATCTGCAAATGCTCGTGTTTCTCTGACTCCCGACACGTAACTCTGCGTGTTCACCCAGAGACAGTCTCCCCGGGCGCCTGCAACAGAACCCCCGTTCGCGGACAGCAGTTACTGTGCCATGCACGCAACACACCGTATTTCAAACATAATCAGACTAGAAAATGACTTTGGGTACAAAAATCCAAAGCGGCGTGCGGTAAGATCCAAACAATCGAAACTCAGACGAGCACTTGAACTGAGTAAGAAATCGCAGTTTAATACTCACGAAAACCCTTTTAGGCAGGAGAGGACAGGAGGTCCCCGGTGTGGCCGTGGAGACGGGGACCGGGCGGATGCGTTCCTGGACAGCAGGCCGGGCTGGCAGGCTCGAGCGCCACGCTCTGTGCCGAGACACTTCCGTCCCCTTCCAGCTGTCACACGAGCAGCAACATTTCCTGGGTAACACACCGCTCTCCGCGTGGTGTTGGCACGTGAACGGGACTGGCATTTAGGTTGTGTAATAAAGCGGCCAGGTCCTTAATTAATTTACACACAACAGTAACGGAAACGAGCAGAACCTATCACATGAGTCATTAGCACACGAAGTAGGTACCAAAGAGCCGTAATCTCAGGAGGGCTTTTCTGGTCTCTCCGGTCCCTGCAACGGCTCAGCCCTGCCGACAACAAGCCACTGACCCTTCCGGAACCTGCTGACAGCCGTGGGCCTCTGTTTTCTCTTAGCATCTTGTGATCGTGACAGGGGTCGTGTGAAGAAGTGGACGTGGTGCCGGGGACCGTGGCTCTTGTCCCCTGGCTCCCTGCTGTGAGCTGACAGCTCTGCCTCAGCTTCCTGGCTGAGCCCCTTGATTCCGGGGCTGCCTCAGGCCATCGTGCATGTCACAGCAGGTGTAGCTGCTTCTGGATACAGGGTACCCTCCAAGTCTGCCACAGACAGCCACAGTGGCCTCGGGCCTGACCCTGTGGCCCCCACTGCCGTCCTGGGACGTGGAACACATGGGCAGGGAGTAACAGCCAAAAGGCGCCGACTGTGCCCACGGGACAGGCTGCTCTTCTGACTTGTTCAAACTGCGCTTGATGGCTGAAGCACCAATTATCGGAAGGCCCAGGGGGTGTTTTCAATGCACAAACAGTCATATTAAGACCATCTACATCTTAAAGTCGGGGGACATAGAGACCTAACTGCTGGGAAGGTCTCCACAGGCCACATGGGGTGGGCCAGGTCTGTGCTAGAAGATTATGAGAACAGTGAGTTAGGGGTGCGTACGGGGACTTCAGGAGCCACTGAATGACATGCATGAGCAGACTCCTCACAAACACCAGGGGTACCTTAAACCAAATACTAAATATATTTAAGTAATTCACAGGAAAACAGGAAGAGGGGAAGTGGCAGTGATTAGAAAATGAACAATGAAGTGACACGCTAACTCCTACCATGCCGGTAACCACATTAAATGTAAATGGCCTAGACCTCCCCGTTAAGAGACAGAGACTTTCAACACAAAATAGAAGGAAAACAATCACCAGCCATCGGCTGTGACAAGACGCTTACTTCAAACGTAAAGACAGACAGTGCAGCCCGTAGTCCCCACCTCTGGCTCTAGAACCCACCCCCCCATTTCCTGCCCCACCTGCCAAGTCGGCCCCACTGGTCAAGACCTGCCCCACCTGGGTCCTCCTCCTGGCCTTGCCTCCCACTCAAGCCACAGCTGACCCCCCCCCACATATGTGCACCCCGTTAATTGGTCTCCCCAACGAGCTTGATTGAAAAGTCCCTCCCAGTCACTTCCTCAAAACGCAGCTCTAAAAGTTGCTGTTCACTTCTTAAAACTACTTTCTTTTCAGCAGAATCACAACCTATCTAATAGTCTGGCCAATGAGACTTCTATGATTTGACAACAGTTTTCTGAAAATGCCTCCCTGGAATGTTCCCAACTTCCTGCATTGCGGAGGCACCAACAGTGACGTGCCACTTTGCTGGTGCTCCTCTTCCTGGGAGGGAGCTGTCCAAGGCGGCGGGGTCCTTGCTCCCTCACGTCCCCGGTCTCTGCACTGTGCCTGCACCTTCTTTATCCCCAAATGAACCCCACAGGGCAGACGAGTCTTGTATCACCAACAGGGCTCTTACTTGGTGCCTGCATGTAGTCCACCTTGTAATCCAAAGTACCTGGGATAGACTGTCTGTGACGTAATGACAAATATTTACGGTAGACTGTGTCTCTGGAGAAGTTCATTTTCCTGGGCTCTTCTATTTTACATACCTCGACAAAGGCCACTTATGACATTTCAAGTAACATGAGTTTATTTTTAATGGATTAAACAGCCTTAATGACCTTCTTTCAAGAAGGGCCCACTTTTGAGAATCATTACTCATTAACTGATACAAGGATTTGAACTTCAAAGAGGAAATACCCAAGTGACTTAGCATGTTTGAAAAGCGTGGATGAGAGTGTGGGCGTCCTTGCTGGATGGCTGTGCAGCTCAAGGTCTGGACTGCAGAACCCCGGGTGGGGGGTGGGGGGAATGCAGGTGGGACGGCTGTGCTCCTCTAGGAGGGGGCAGGGACATGACCCGCAGGGCGTCAAGCTGCAGGCATAACTATGAGCTATTTCCCCTTCACTTAAGTGGTCGGACAATTAATTTCGGGAACTCATCCTAGAGAAAGTGCCACATCCCTCACTGCTGAGTGTCACTGCGGTCACCTTCGAAGTCCTCCCCTTGGGAAGCCGTGCACCAACGCCAGCGCCTAGTCCACCCTTCAGGGCAGTTTTGGAGTTTTTTCCTCTGGAATGGCTGTCAGAGCTGTCGTCATCCCCAAAATGTGACAATTAAGTTTGTGAACTTGCCACCATTTACTTACGAGTACAATAGCCTCATTCTAGATTCTTCTTCCTGAAGGAGGTGCAGTGCAACGATGTCATGTAGTTAACCTGATAAACACAATCTGGAGAAATTTCCTATGAATCAGAATGAGCAATGCTTCCGACCAGGACTGAAAGGGGAAGACTTTAAAACTCAGAATTGAATCAATACCTTAAATGTTGCAAATCTCAACGGAAATCGACAAACCAGGAAATACAGAATTTCATAATAAAAAGACCAATAATCCAACTGAAAAGTGGTAAAAAAGAAAACAAAAAAGACAATCAATTCAGTAAGAAACGAAACGCAAATGCCCTAAAGGTACTTAAGCTCCCGTAAATACGGAGAACGACGATGGAGGTCGTGGGCGGCGGTTTCCTCCTCTGGTTTGTGGACGATGGGCAGAAACGGACGAGGAGGAAGAGTGGGTCCTGTCCGGTGCCCGGCGGGGCTGCGAGCTGGCGCGGCTCCTAGAGGGCAGTGAGGAACGTCCCCAAGGCACAGAGCCGGGAGAGCTTGGCCCAGACGGGCGGGGGTGGGGCGGGG
>PVJL010012481.1:0-37002 GCA_004026885.1 Lyroderma lyra | reverse complement strand
CCCGGCCCGCGGCCCCCCACACCCCACCGCCAGGGACCCACCCGCGGACCCCCACATCCCCCACCGCCCGGGACCGGCCCGCGTCCCCCCACACCCCACGGTGGCTGCCCTGCATCGCACGTGTCGTGGGGCCCAGGCACGGTGACCCTCAGAGGTCAGAGTGCGCGTGTGCCAGGGCCACGTCCAACGGGGACTCGGAACACCCTGTCCTGGGACGCACGGGTCCAGGCGGGGCTGGAACTCCGCTTCCCGTCCTCAGGCGGCCGCGTGGGGGACCGTGACCTGGGACAGGGTCTCCCGCAGCGTGGCCCCTGTGGGCGGCTGAGTGTGGACACGCCTGGTGGGTACTCGGGGCGGCGGCTCCCCTCTGGGGACAGAGCATCGGCGTGTCCCGTCACGGCCTGCCGTGTGCGCGGCGGCTCCCACCTGCGAACCCTAATACCCGCCCCCCCAAAACACTCGTGCTGCGAGGGATGCTCCGCAGGGCTCAGGCCGCAGCCACACGGGTTTGGGGTGAGCAGGGAATACTGGGGTGCTGCCACTTTGCTGACCCGGGCCTCGCCATCCAATTGCAGGGGTCACCTGGGCGTGATGCCGTTACGGTGGCCAGGGAGGCCCAGGCCCAGAGCCAGACGCAGGCGCCCTGGTCTCCGTCGCCCCCACACCCTCAGCCCGCAAATACGGGACCCGCAGGTGGAGCCCCCGGAGCGGGGGGCATCGCGGGGGCTGTCTCCACCTCGGGGCGGGGCGCCCTGGACAGGCTGGGGGGAGCGGTCACTGACCAAGCCCCTTGGGGGATGGGGGGGGCGCGGGCTGCCCTCTGACTGGCCCTGGGAGGAGGCTTCGCCCACGGAGACCCCCAGGAAGAGGAGACTTGCCCCAAGACCACGTGGGTGCTGCGCCCAGCCCGATGGAGCCCAGATGTCATGGCTGTGACCGAGGATGACAGTGAGAAGGGTGTGTGTGGGGCAACAGAGGGGTGCTGCCCAGGATGGGGGTGCGCAGACCCTCCCTCACGGTGGGCGCCCCCCGGGGCTCTCCGGCCCCTCTTGGTCTGGCCGGGGGCTCTGGCCAGGCCTCCTAGAGCGATGGCTGCTGCTGGGAGGCCAGTCCTGCTGTCCGAGGCCGGGGGGTGACAGGTCAGCAGGGCCAGGTGCCCATAGTGACACGCGGGGGACACGAGCGCTGGCCCGACGCGCTCCCAGGCCCCAGGACGGCGCCACGTTTCCACGCCACAGCCCGGTGCCTTGAGAAAGCGGCAGGTGGCCCCGTGGCCCCCGCCCTGCCGAGGAGAGGCACCTCGCCACCCCGCCGGGCTGGGGGTGGCCGCCGCGCACCCAGGGCTGGCTGCCGTCCGCGGCGCCGCAGTGGCGCTGCCCCGTGTCCTCGGGGCCCGAGGCTGCCGGCCGCCTGCGGGGCCGGGCCGCCTGGCCTGGCTCCGCGTCCTCCGGCCCTTCCTGCGCGGGGCGCGACGGCGAGCTGTTTATTTAGACTTTTCCTAAAGCTGACAGCTCGAATCAGCCTAATTTCCCTGAAGTGCGCCAACCCTCCTCGTGTTTATTTTACGACGTTTCACCGGCGAAACCCAATCCCCTCCCTCGCCGGCCTTGTTTACGCGGCCACAGCGCATCTGTCCCCCACGTCGCTCGGTGCCGGCCGTGCCCTCGGGGACGCACCGGGCAGCCCCCACGGTGGCAGGGGAGAGGGCTGCACGCCTCTGGGGCTCGGGGCACCCCCGGAGCCCTGGGAGGGGCATTTCACCTGTCCGCTGGGCCGGCCTCCCCGGGGGGGACAAGGGGGCGGACACAGCCCCCGCGGCACTCTCGTCGTTGACCGAGCTCCCCCCGGACTGAACGTTCCAGCCCCGTGCGCAGGCGGGCACACGCCCGTCGGCCCCTCCTGGAGAGCGGAGCCCCTCGACCAGACCCACGTGCCAGCCGCCGTCGGGGCTGCCTTCCAGCCTGGCCGGCTCACCGGACGGACGTGCGTCCCAGGCTCTGGGCACCGGCCACGTGGGCTGGGCAGAGCCCCCGGGGATGGGGCCGGAGCTGCTGGAGGCGGTAACACCTGGGGGTGCAGCGAGGGGACGCACGACCCCAGGGGGACGGGACCGTGCCCCTGGGCCTGCGAGCCCCCAGGGAACCACAGGTGCAGGGAGATGGGACATTTCTGCTGTGTCACTTCCATAGTGAAGAAACAGGAAACGGCAGCACGGGTGTCTGAGGGCAGGATTGTAACCCGGGCGGCCCGGGCTGGGGTGCAGCAGCCGATGAGCGCCCCCACCTCCCGTCCACCCTCTGCTGGGGGGTTGCCAGGACAAGGCAAACAGCAAACCCGTGCATGATAGATGGACACACGTGTTTCAGAGGGTAGTGGAGGGGGCCCTGGTTGGAGGTGGCCCGCGGGTGGTCAGGGAGGGCTTCCTGGAGGAGGTGGCGTTTACAGGACGGTCCAGGAGTCTGGGCAGAGAGGAGCTGGTGCAAAGGCCCTGTGGTGACACTGACTTGGTGCCGGGACAACAGAGTCATTTCCCCCCAAATATTGAAAGTGCACAAACCCCGGTGCCACCTGTCCCCGCTCTGTCCCTGAAGCTGAGGTCCTGGCAGGGTGGGTGCCCTGCCTGCTGGGTGATGGGGCCCTGCTTGCCCTGGGGGTCCCTGTGGCCTCCTTCGGACCCCTGAGGCCCTGGGACCTGGCAGTCTGGCCAGGGGCCAGGTCCTGGGCGCACAACCCCAGCCCTGGGGGCTGCTTTGGAGAAGGGGCTTCTCAGTGGCTCTTCCTGTGGCCACAGGGCCGTCACGGCACACCCGGACCCCCGGCCTGGGGTTCCGCTGGGCCTGCCTTTTACAGAGAGCCCTTGACGGAGGCCCTCCCGGCCCCACGGGGCAGAGGTCAACCCGTGAGTGGGGGGCGGCAGCCGGGGCCAGGGGCCAGGGGGGTGACGGCAGGGGCCAGGCCCCCGGGTGGCCTCCGTGCGGCCGTGTGAACGCCCCTCCTCCGTGAGCGAGCTCTCTCCCCCCGAGAAGGGGCCACGGCTGCACGGAGCCATACATCTCTGTCAAAATCTCTATGAATAAATTAACCTTTTTAAAGATTAGTGCACTCTAATACCTCCGGGTTTTTTAAACAGAACAAATGCTAAAAATATTTTGACAGAGCTTGCCGAGTTTGCAGGGCGGCTCATCAACGGGCCGGACCCCAGCCACTAGCCTGCTCTTGGTGGGGGCGCAGGCCGGGTGTACCCCCAGGAGGGGCGCTGCTCGGCGGACCGGGGCGCTGGTGGCATGCGTCCCCACAGTGGACTCCGTTGTGTTGGTCTTTGCGTGGATCCCACACCGGTGGTCCTGGGCAGCTCTCCTCTGGGGGCCAGCAGTGGGGGTGTGGTGGGGGGAGGGGGCTCAAAGCTGTGGGGGCGTCCTGCCTGGAGGGGCGCGCTTCTCCTGGTGACTGGGAGCCCCAGGCTGGGGTTCAGCATGTGCAAAGGCCCAGAATCAAGAACTGGGGTGTCAGGGGGACATGGGGGTGGGGGCCTGTGGGTGACAGGGCGTGGGGTGCTGAGCTGGGGGAGCGGAGCTCAGCTCAGCCTGGGCTCCAGGGAGCCATCGCAGGCTGTGGAGGAGAGGGTGACGGCGGGGGGCGGGGCAGGACAGGGCCCTGGATGAACAGAGGACGGGGTGGTTCAGGCGAGGCCACAGGGCCTGAGCTGGGAGAGAGAAGGGGGTCCCCAGACCCTCAAGTCCCCCTCCTTGCTCCAGGGTCATATTGCTTTTGCTTTGCCCAGCACCAGGCCAGGAGCATGGTGGGTGCTCAGTGGCTGGTACCCGGGTGACAATGCTGGCTGGGTCCCCGTGTCCTCCCTCTGGCCCCAAACCCGCCCGCCCAGGTCCCCAGCCGTGGGGGCTCCGGCAGGCCCAGCAATGCACAGCCAGTCTCCTGGCTCAGTGGGGCCTGGGAGGAGGCCACCCGCTGGGCAGGACCGTGTGGCCCCTTGGCCCACATCAGCACAGTCCAGACCCTCCCAAAGGTGCCACCTCTGTTCCCATGTGCCCCCATGTGTCCCCTGGACAGGGGAGGGTCGGGAGGGGTCCCGTCTTCCGTCGGGCTGGCGGCTATGAGGGGATGGGGCCTGTCACAGCTATCGGGGGCTGGGGTCCCCTCCTGGCTGCTGAGAACAGTGTCCACAGGGCTGGGCTACCCAGGGCGACTGGGGCTCCATCCTCAGAAACGGGGACGTGGCCCCGTCTTCACCTGCATCACTCAGGGCTGGCCTCTGCCTTCAGAGCCGGTGGGCCCCCGGGGCGGGGGAGGGGCCTCGGGATCAAGGCCAGCAGAGGGGGTCTGAGCCCCCAGCTCTCACCCGAGGGGCGCTGCTGTCTGCCCATCCTGGGGTGCCCTTTGTGCACTTTACAGAGGAAGTGAGGCTCCGGCCCTCGCCTGCTGGGCCCCTCCTGCCCCACCCCCACGCCTGCCTCGCCTGGTCTTCCGGAAGCTGCCTGTCCTCTTCCCTCCCTCATGTGCCCAGCCTGCTCTGCCTCTGCTGGGATGCCTCTTCCTCCAGGAAGCCGTCCCCGAGCCCCCAGGAAGCCATCCCCGAGCCCCTGAGCCGTCCCTGAGCCCCCAGGAAGCCGGCCCCGAGCCGTCTCTGACCCACTGCCCAGCCTGTTATGGCACGGGGTCAGGGCTGAGGTCCCCCCAGGCCCTGCTGCTCTGGGGAGGGGTCTCGGGGCAGCGCGTGCTGGGGGCGGCTACTGTTTCCTGTTTTCCCAGCCTGCATAGTGGGGTGGGGCCAAGCCCAAGCCCTGCCCCGGGGCCTTGGCTTTGGGGGCATTCCCGTACCGCCCCTCCCCTCAAGGCCACGGCTTTCCCGTGCTCCCCTGGGCGTCCCATGATCCTGAGTCCCCACACCAGCTGTCGGGACTGCCGAGCTGTCCCCTGAGTGAGCACGGCCCCCCCACGCCCCTCCTACGCTGCCCTCGCCACCCTGAGGACAGAGTGGGGATCCGGGTGTTTGTGTGGAGGGGTGATGGGGGTGCAAGCCTGCGATTCCACGGGGCAGTCACCACCAGCCACCATGCAGAGGACAGTCACCCTCGAGGTGCTGCCTGAGGGCACACCTGCCTCCCCCCCGCACCCTCAGGGGCCTGCTAGGCAGGTGGTCACCCTAGGAGGGCCGGGTCAGGGGAGGGAGGAGCCTTTGCTCAGGTCCGACCACTGAGCCCCAAGGCCGGGCTGTGAGCGTCTCCCTGGGTGCAGACTTCGGTCCCCAGGGACGGCCGTGGGGCACAGGGGGCCCCACAAAAGCCACAGACAAGGTTGGGGCCCACCAATGGGTTTGCCGAAGTCACTGAGCGCTGGGACCCAGTAAGCCAGGCGTGCCGAGCCGTGCTGGGTCCCCTCGGCCACCCCCGGCCTGTCCCAGCTCGGTGTGGGGCCTCGTGCCCCGGCTGGGGTGATGGGGACCCAGTGAAGCGTAGGTAAAGGGCTGGCACCATGCCCTCATTTTGTGACAAAAGCAAAAACACACCCCACCCCGAGCCGTTCTGCTTTGAAGATGCTCCAAAGGCGGAAATGGCAGCAAGCAGTCTCCTTTGGGCACAACTTCTGGGCCGGGGGCTGGGGCGGGGGGCTCAGTGCGGGTGGCTGCAGGAGGGAGAAATGAAGGGGCCCGGGACCCACTCCAGGGGTCTCGGAGGGGCGCCCGGCTGGGGATGAAACCACGGAGGCTCCTTGGAGGAGGCGGCCTTTGTGGAGCAGCCGGGCCTCAGGCCTGCAGTGTCTGCTGCCGGTTGCTTCTTTGGGGACCCCACCCCAGGGCAGGAGGGCGGGCCCCTGCGGGCGAATTCAGTGCCGCGGTGGGGAGGGGGCTGCACCGTCACAGGACCAGAGGGTCCCCGCGCGCGGGGTGAGCGGCGTGGTGTGGGGTGGGGAGCCAGCGGTCCCTGTGGCATCGCGGGGCTGGGGGCGCGTCTGGGAGAGACGTGTGGGTGGGCGCCTCTGGCCCTCAATGTCCTACGGACCCCGGCATCTGAGACGCGGGTGCCGGCCGGAACGTGGGGGGCACGGCTGCTCCCGGAGAGGCCCCGAGTGTTTTCCACCACTCACATTTGTGGGTGGCGGGCAGGGGGTGGCCCGTCCAGCTGGCTCTGGTCAGGCCGCCCTGCTGGGCCCACCCGGGGTCCGTCCGGGCGGTGGGGGCGGCCTGTCTGGTCTGGAGGCAGGACGGCACTTTCCTGACAGCTGGCTCCTGTCTGTCGTCTGTCCGGGGCCCCCCGCCCCCCCACACCTTCCGTCACGCTGCAGAAAGTGGTGCGCGCGGGGCTTCCGCGGGGGTCTGGGTTCTGGGGCGGGGACCCCTCTGGGAGGGTGGGGACTCGTGGGGGTCCAGCCGGCATCCCCCGGCCCCGGCCCACCCATGACCGATACGGAGGCGTGGGGTTAGGCTTGCACAAAAAGGTAATTCAACGAGCCTTGGACCGAATCCCGCTATTGCTTACAAGGACCCCTATTTATAGAGGCCCCTCCCCCGGGTCGCCAGCCGGCCCACACTTTCGGGGGTTTATAACTCTATTATTAAATTTAAAGTTGGCTGCGGTTTTAATTCAGAGCGAAAACTGTGTACGGTGAGGGGGCGATCCCGGAATGTGCTTCAGGGTGGCTGCCAGCAAGGGGGTTCCCAGTGGTTCTCCCCCCGCACCCCCAGATGGCCCAAGCGGGTCCAGGAGCCCCCAGGCCACCGGAAGGGGGCTTTCTGGGGCCCTTGGCACAAAGGTGCGGCAGCGGCCGTTCTCAGAGGTCTCTGGGTTTCCAGGCCGAATCCGGGAGCTACTGTGCACGGAGGTGCAGCCCAGACGCCGTCTGGTTTCCTCTGTGCATTTCGGGGGGCTGCCCGGTGGCTGCCTTCGTGCTCTCGGTGCTGTGACCCGGAGCCTCACAGGTCACTGTGGCCCAGGGGGGACAGGGGCGGCTGGTGCGCTCTAGACCGCAGCCTCCGCCGAGCCCCCTGGAAGTCCGTGTGTACTGTGCTCAGCCAAGGGCGCTTTTGCAGACTTGGGGGTGCAGGGCTGGGCCCCTGGGCACGCTCAGTGCTAGGAAGGGGCTCCGACCAGCCGCGGGAGTCAGTCCCGTTCTGCCCCTCCTGCCCTTCCCGGGTCTTGGGCAGGCCCACACTGCCCCCGGGGGGACGGGCTTTCGGGGGGCTGGCGAGCCCCGGGGTGGCTGGGCCGGCGGCCTCGCGGCGGCAGGAGGCAGAGCGGCCGGTAGGGGGTGTCCCCGGCCCGCGCCCGCCTCGCACAAGCTGGGCACATCTGGAAATGTTTGATTTGATAGAGTGTCGCTTTACATTGCAGAAATGAGTGTAAGCGGTTTTCTGACCCACCAAGTGAGAAATGTGATCTGGGTTTTACTGCCGACCCTTTAAATAAAAAACAGACCGCTTATTAAACCATTATCTATCGGCCGGGAGCACCGGCGTGGCCCCGGTGGGCGCGAGGGAAGTGGACGCGGCCCGGCACCCGCGGCCGGCGGCCGGGGCCGTGTGTCCCTTCCCTTGTCACGGTCACCGCTGCAGTGGGTGCTCCCGTCCGCTGGGGCTGGAGAGACGGACCCCGCTGCATGAGGGTGTCAAGGCCGGGGGTCCCCACGGCCTGAGGCAGAGCTCCCGGAGCCCCGTCCACGCCTCAGATGGCACTGCCCACCGGGAGACCCCTGCTTTGTGCCTCTCCCGCTGTGACTCAGCCCGGGAGCCCTTGGCCCTCGGGGGACGGCGGTGTCGGTGCTGCGTGGCCAGAGCCCTGGGCTCCCTCCCGGCTGTGGGTGCATCACCTGCTGGCTCTGTCCCACGTCCTGGCTGGAGACCCGGACGGGCTCCAGCGTGGTGGACGACCGGCCCGTGGGGCTCACTGAGTCGGGGGCCTTTTCTGTTTTGACAGGGTGCTCTTTAAACAGGGTTCCGACACCCCTTTAAACACCCCTCCTTTTCGTGTAGTCTTTCTAGGAAATGACTGTCCACCCTGCTCTGTGGACACGGCCTTAGCCAGCTGGCCGGAGGCCACTGGGTGTCCGTCCAGGAGGGCAGGAGAAGGTGGGGTGCAGGGACACTGGGAAGGGCCCTGGTGCGGTGACAGGGCTGATGCGGTGCCCCGGGGGGGACACGTTCCGAGGACAGAGGCCGTGGGCAACGCGGAGGGGTTGGAGCCGAGCTGGCCGGGCTCTGCGTCTGGGGTGCGGCCTGTTCCACGGCTCGCACAGCTCGTGCCGACTGCTGGGAGAGGAGACGGACACAGAAGGGGCCCACGCACTGGGGCAGGGGACCCCCGCGTGACGAGCTGCCTGGGTGGGGAGGAGTCGCTGAGACGAGACCCGGGGCTGGGCGGCAGACGGCGCGCTGGCTATTATTGCCACTCTGTGGGTGCAGGGCCCCGAGATTGGGGCGTCTCAGAGACTCAGAAGGGGCCCACACAGGTCATCTGATGTCCCCTTTTCAGTGGGGACAATTACTGACTACCTGGTCTGGCTGGTTCATCCACCCTCTGGGCTGGGCAGGCTGGCCCTGGGACTAGGAGTGGCCAGCGCCGCATGTTGGGGTCAGCGGGGGCGGCCCCCCATGGTGGGGGTGGCATGCGTAGAGGGGAGGCCTGGGGTGGGAGCCGTGCATTCGGTTCAACAGCAGTGGTGTGGGTGGGGGTTTAGCCCCTTTGTGCCAATGAGGAAGAGGAGGCTCAGAGAGGGTCAGTGACTGGCCCAGGGTCAAACAGCCAGCAAGTGACACCCGAAGAGTGGGAGCCACCGGATGCCAGGGGCCAGGCACCTGCGGTTAGGGGCCCTGGTCCCACCACAAATGGGCATCGCTCCCGGGGCAAGGAGGGCAGTGGGAGGAAGCAACTGTCAGTGACCGCGGCCACAGGGTCACACCCCCGCCGCCCAGCTCCGTGTGGGCTCTGTGGCTTGGCAGTGCTGGCCTCGATTGGTGCCCACCTTCCCTGCCACAGCCTGCTGTCCACAGTGGACCGGACAGGGCCGATTTATCTCTGCTGTCACAGCCAGTAGAAATATGGCACTGCCCAAGTCGCTGTGTCGGCGCAGTGATGGCCCTGACTGGGTGCACGTGTGATGTACGGGCTGCCAGCACACGCGGCCAGTGGTCCCCACAGCTGAGCAGGCTGCTCTTGACCTTGAACGGGGGCTCTGGCCACTGCAGGGACCCTGGAGGGTAGGTGGGGTGTCAGGTCCCCGAATGCAGGCGAGGGCTTCACCTTGGAGGGCTGTGGGGCAACCAGGGCTGGGGTGGCTGGGACACAGGGTCCCCAGGCTGCAGGCTGGACGTGCAGGCTGCACCTGGCTCAGCTGGAGATGAGGGGCCTGGCTCAGGGGACAGCTGGGTCCCTGGGCTCCTGGTGACCAAGGTCTAGGTTTGAGCCAAGGGCACAGGCTCCCCGATCTGGCCCCCATTGATGCTCCCCTGCTCCCCTGGCCTGCTTTGTCCTTGTGTCTGACGCCCCCCAGTCCTCAGGCCCTAGCGGCGGGAGCCTGGCCTTCCCTCCGTCCTCTCCAGCTGCCCCCTCCAGCCCCCTTCTTGTCTGAGTGCTCCCCAGGAGGCCTTAGGTTATCTGCTGACGGCACGGCCATGGTTCATTCTGGAGCCTGGGACCTTCTGGGTCCTTGGGGGCCATGAACACCTGGTTCCTGGACCTTCTGCCTGGGACCACCTTAAATTGGGGTCACAGAGTGAGGGTCCCTCAGCTGCACCCAGCACAGGCCAGAGGACCACTGGGCCCTGTCCCCGCCCCTAGCATACGAGGGGGCCCATGTGCTGTGATGGTCTACTCTGCTAGTCATTTGTCCCTGGTCACCAGGGGGCGGTGAACAGTGGCAGGAGAAGGGGCACCTCACCACCCCAGGTCCTGTAGAGGCCCTTCTGCACCCCCACAGGACCTGAAGGGGGGACAGCCCAGCTGTGACCTGGGGACAGGTGGCCCCCCCCCCCCACACACACACCTGCTATCAGCTGGGGGACAGAGGCTCAGGGGTGACGGGTGCTGGCTACTGCAGTGAGCCCTTGGCCTCCTGAGGGCTGCTGGGGGAGTCTGGGCCCAGGCCTGGGCAGCTGCCCCGGGGGACCAGGGCGGCAGGGACGCCGGCCCCAAGCACACCCCCCGCCCTCCCGGGTCAGCGGCTCTGGGTTTCATTATCCCCAAGTCCCCCAGCTGCGGGAAGTGTCCCACATGGAACCCGTGCCTGCAGCGCGATCGTATCAGACCTCTGCCGGCCCGAGAACCTGCTTCCTGCATCTGGTTTCCGTACCGTGCAGCTGCGCGGGCGTGAGCGGGGTCAGGTGGCCGGCCAGGGCCAGCGCCATCCAGCCTGACCCTCCTCTGGCCAGACCAGAGGGCGGCGGGCGGGGCGTCGTGTGGCGAGGCAGCCCCAGAGGCCCCGTGTCCACCCCCAGCTCTGCCCCCTGCCTCACCTTGGACGTGGCCTTTCCCACCTTGTTCTCATTGGAGCTGGTCTGAGGGTGGCCTCCGGACACGCCTGGACGGCAGACCCCCGTCCCCCGTCAGACATGAGTGGGTGGGCCGCGGGCCACGGTGGGTCCGGCCCGTCGGCCGTGGGCACCTCGGTTTGCACTCCCGGCTCCTTTAACGGCCCCCCGCGGGCGCGGGCTGCGAGCCCCTCCCGCCCCGCCCCTGCCCGAGCGGCTGAGCTTGGGAAAATCTATTAGGGCCCAGTCATTAATCTGAGGCTGCCGCCCCGGGCGCTCCCGGCCCGCGATTTAATGGGCTGCTTCCTGCGCTCCGGAGCCGTGCTGCTCGCCTCTCTTGATCAGCTTTGTTTAATTATCAAAATATTTGATGCAGAAAATTGACATGAGCGCTGAAGGTTCTGCCCTCCTCCCCCCGCCGGCTCCCGGCGACACGGAGCGTCTCCGCGCTGCGCCCCTCGCCTCAGAACTGCTAGTGGACGGCCCGGCCCGTGCTCGGCCCGGTGGGCACCAGGCAGAGGGCGGGTGTGCGGCCCCTGGCCCTGCCAGGACCCTGCCCTGCGCGCTGGGCCCCTGGGACCACGGGCGGCCTTGGGGCGCAGCCGGAGCCGGGGCGTGGCGTGGTTGGGCCATCGTGGGAGCTCCTGTACCTTTGTGTGTGGAGCCTGCCCACGGCGGCTCCTGGCCGCCTAGGACAGGGCCCCCATCTGGGTGCCGACAATGGTGTGTCCTGTCTTCTTTGTTGTCGGGGTCACAGCCCTGTCTGGGGAGCCCCTGTTGGGCCCTCTCGGCCAGGAGCCAGGCAGCCCTAGAGGGCAGAGCCTCTCCTTGAGGGAGAGGACAGGTCCCCTTGGCCAGCTTCATGGTCAAGGCCTGTGGCAGAGGTGGGGAGCATGGAGGTCACAGCATAGCCGGTGGCTGCTGTCTTGCACCTTTAGGTCAGGCTGTCTGTCCCCTCCCATGTACCGGGTCCAGAGCCTCCAAGGCTCAGCCCCTGGGATTGTTTTCCTCCACATCCCTGTCCTTGGTGAGGGGTGCCCACCAGCCCGTGCTCAGGCCTTGGCACTGGCCTTGGCACTCTGTGTCTGCACACGTGTGCCCTGTATGTACCCACTCCCATAAGCCCCACATGTGTGCCTGTGTGAGTCCCATACATGTGCATACATGTGGCCCATGTATGTGTGACCACACGTTCGTGTACGTGCATGTGTGTGCCTGTGTGTTCCATGCACATGTGTACGTGTGTGGCTTGTGCGCATATGTGTGTGGCTTGTGTGCATATGTGTATGTATATACCTGTATGTCCCCTGCACATGAGCATGTGTGTGCCTGTGTCCCCTGCACATGCACACATGTGTACCTGCATGTCCCCACACATGAGCATGTGTGCATGCGTGTCCCCTGCACACACACACATGCACCCGCATGTCCCCCTCACATGTTCACGTGTGTACCTGCATGTCCCCACAAATGTGCCCGTGTGTGCACGTGTGTCATCTGCACATGCACACACGAGCACCTGCATGTCCCCCACACATGTGCATGTGTGTGCATGTGTGACCCCTGTACATGAACACATGTGTACCTGCATGTCCCCACACATGTGCATGCGTGTGCATGTGTGTCCCCTGCACATGTGCATGTGTGTACCTGCATGTTCCTCACACATGTGCACGTGTGTCCCCTGCACATGCACACACGTGTACCTGCATGTCCCCACACATGAGCATGTGTGCATGCGTGTCCCCTGCACACACACGTGCACCCACATGTCCCCTGCACATGTGCACGTGTGTACCTGCATGTCCCCACAAATGTGCACATGTGTGCATGTGTGTCATCTGCACATGTACATGTGCGTACCTGCATGTCCCTCGCACATGTGCATGTGTGTCCCCTGCACATGCGCACGTATGTACCTGCATGTCCCTTGCACATGTGCATGTGTGTGCATGCATGTTCTCCCCACATGTGCACGTGTGTGCCTACGGCAATGAACGTCAGCCTCAAGGAAGCCCCTCCTCACTTCTCAGCCCTACTGCCCGATTCCTGGGTCTGTGTGAGCCAGCCTTGCTCTCAGAGGTCACGAAGTTTGGCTTCCTGGTCCAAGGGGTCAAGCTCAGGCCCCTGCCCTCGGAGTGGGGGGCAGGGGGCGCATGGTGGGCTTTGGAGCAGGGGCTGGTGTACAGGTGTGCCCGGGAGGGGACTATTAGCCCGGCTTTGCCACCAGCCGATCGGCAGACCCAGAGCTCATTTATTGGCTCGTGGTCCCTCAGCCTTGGACACGCTGGCCAGCCCCGGTCCTTGAATGCAGCTTATTTTCAGGTGTCGGATAATTTTCAAAACAGAAAGTAGTTTCAAGGTTGAGAAGATACCATTACGGAAAGCTAATAGTGGTCAAGCTCGGACGCACGGTTCCGCGCCACCAACGGCCCCCAGCGAGGCGCAGGGCGAAGGATCGCCTCACACCGGGCGGGGGCGGCACGCGGTGCGGGCTTCCGGCCACCCGCCGGGAAGGAGATAAGTAACCACTGGGCCGAGCATGGCCGGGGCCTGGGCAGCCACAGGGTGGCCCCTGCAGTTAAAACCCACCTCATCTATCTGGTGGGAGGTGAGTCCTGGAGGAGACGATGTCACCTGTCCCTCCCCTGCCACTCCCTGCATCCCCGGTGATCACCGACACGCCTGCCTTCAGCGTCAGGATGACACGAAGTGCCCGTCTGTCTGCCTGGCTACCTGCACACGGGAGCCCTCCAGGAGGGGGTGACAGCAGGCTGATGTTTGGCAAGGTGGAGCCCCATTTTCTGGGGCGGGGGGCCCTGGTTCTGGGAACCGGAGTGAGGTGGGTCCCATCTGCCCTGGGTGGACTGTCGTTTGTCAAAATGCTCCCACGGGGCTTCTCTGTGATGGGGGAGGGGTGTGTGCTGTGTGGCCAGTGACTGGAAGGCCTGAGGGCACCTGGACGTGGTGAGTGGGGGTTCACAGGGCCACGTGGGGTGCAGGGAGGCCTGGGGCAGCGTCCTTAACACCCATGAGCACCCCTTTCCCGGGCTGCGGGAACTAAGACCCAGAAACTGGGGTCTTAAAATAGGAGAAGTGTGTCCTCCGGGGACTGGAGGTTGGAAGTGTCTGAGATGCGGGTGTCACAGGGCCCCCCAGACTCTCCGCCCACTCCCCCCAGCTCCTGGGGCTCCAGGTGAGCCTGGCCTCTGTCTCCACAGTCACAGGGCCCTCTCCCCTCCCCTGTGTCCCCTCCTCTTATTGGGACACCCTGACCTAAGTGACCTGTAACATCTGACTCCCAAATAAGGTCACTTTCTGGGGTTTGGGGTAAACATGAATTTGGGGGGACACTTCAACCCACTGTACCGTGGGAAGTGGTTTTCTTTTCTCTGAGAAGCTGGGTGGGGACACGGTCAGTGTGCTGACCGCTGTGGAGCCAGGGTGTGGGGGGGGGGCCCTGGGGACAGAGGGAGGCCGCAGGGGCCCAGGGGAGGCGGTGGGGGGACGCGGTGGCTCTGTGGCCGGCGCGATGTGTCTATTGTCGGGACGCGAGCACGCGGTGACCACTCTTAAATCGAGCTTGAACCGCGTGCGTGTCGGGGGTAGTCGAACAGCTCGGAGGTAACCATGGTAACGACCTGCCGCCCCCACCCGGCCTGGTCTCGATCTCATTATTCCGGACGCGGCTGGGGGCGGCAGGTGAACCCCGTAAGCGCTCGCCCGGGCCTCCGTGTGTTTGTGGCGAAGGCGCTGTCTGCTGGCCGCACCGGGGGCGCCTCAGTGGGTGCGCGGTGGGCAGCGTTTGCACGGCCACCGCCTGGCCCCCCACCGGGGGTCCCGCTCCCACGGCGACACGCCAGCCGCCTGCACAGCCCAGCGCCTCCGCCGCCTCCAGCAGCCGCGCGGGGCGGGGGTCTCCGACGGGGGCGCGGGGCATCGGGGAGGCTGCGTGCCTGTCTTTCGAGGCGACGGCCCTGCAGCCCCCTGGGTGGGGGCCGGTGCTCCGGTCCCCGCTGCTGCCCCGGCCGCCCGGACACGCGGGGGTTAAGCCTCTCCGCGCATCAGTGCTGGTGCCCCAGGCGACCGTTTTCGTTTATATTTGTTTGTGGTCAGAAGTCGTCACAGGCCAGGCTACCGAGACCTTGACTTTTCCCTGACACTTACGATTATTGCCGCCCGGGGGACTCGTTTTCTGTGTGGCCACCCGCTGACCCAGCCAAACCCTAGTTCCTGCCATCGTGCTGCCCGCCCGCCCCGCCGTCCTGCCCACGAACGGGCCCCAGATTCACCATCACAGCTTGGCACCCCCTCGCCCACGGGCCCGTCCCCCAGCGAGCTGGCGCCCCCCGGTTGCTGGCTGCCGCGGTGCAGACAACCACACGGCCAGGCTCACCGACCCACGCAGACGCTGCCGCCAGCACCTCCGCCACGGCAGCCAGAAATGACTGTCCTGGTCGGAGTGACGACGTGACACTGCTGTGGGACCACCTGACCTGCAGTCGAGGGTGCAGACGGGGAGCAGGCTCTGCTCTGTGCCATTTCCCGGTGACGTCCCCGCAGGCCCTCGGCCGGTCACCCCTCAGCCCTGCACCCACACGTCCAGGGCCGCGCCCCGTGCTACGTGGACCTCAGCTGGGAGGGGCCTCCTCTCACCCCCACTGTCCCAGAGTCTGCGTGGGGAGGGGGCAGGTGCTGTGGTCAGGGCCCCCCTTTGAGCTCGCCTGGAGCTGGGGGGCAGGTGGACATCCCCGGTGCCAGACCCACTTGGAGGAGTGGCCACTGGGCGGGAGTGACTCTGCGCTGTGGCCCGCCCCCCAGTCGCCCAGCACGATGGCTCCGGCCTCGCCCTCACCTCTGTGAGCACTGTGACGGTCCTGTCCCCTCCAGTGAGGGGCTTGGGGGAGCCTTCCTCCCGGACCCCGCAGGCACTGTGGGACCCCAGGGTGAGGGCGGGGCAGTGGCCCCCTCTGGGAGGCCGGGCTCCAAGACCCCTCCTCTGGCCACTTCTCCCCCTGACTGTGACGTTTCTGTAACCTTGACTGAAACGCCGGAATTTCTCACCAGAGGTCATGCCCCCTGCCAGCCCCCAGGGTCCCCAGAGCCCCAACCCATCTCCCGGTGGTCCCACAAGCCTGCCACGCCCACCCCCACATCCCAGGCTGACCTCATCCCGGCCCCCAAAGCCCCTGGTGACCCCCGAAAGTCTCGGTGGCCCCCCTGCTGGAGCCAGCCATACCCTGTCCCGGCTCCAGAGGCCGCCAAGTGCCGACAGCCCCTTCCTGCTTGTCCACTGTCCAGCTGTCACTTCCCCAGGCCACACTGGTCCCTTGCCCAGTCCCCTGACAGCCTCTGGCCAGCCGCCTGGCCTGTCACCCTCCCTGCCCCACCCTGAACAGACCACTCAGCTGTCCTCGGACTGGCAGGGCCCGTGGGGTCTCAGGGGGTGGCCCCAGCCCCGCAGTAGCCTCATTCCCACCATGTCCCTGGGGGGTGGCACTCTGTCCTCTGTGTCCCCATAGCGCTCCGTCCTTCTCCCCGGCACAGCCGGGTCTGGCCAGCCTTTCCTCCCTGTTCCAACACTGTCCAGAGCCTCAGTGGCCTCTCACTGCCCAAGATGTCCCCTCCCCCAAGAGTGGGCCTGGCCCGCTGACCTCTGCTCCGTCTCACTCATCAGCTTGGGGGCGGGACTCTCGAAGCCCCTTGCCCGCACGGTGGCCCGTGCAGGACCGGCCACATCAGGTGCCGGGCCCGAGGGCGCTCCCAGGGGTGTGCTGAGATGGGGTCATGGGGATACGCCGGGGACCCCGAGTCAGGCAGGCAGTGGGGAGCCTCCTCCTGTCCTCTGTCCCAGCAGCGGCTGTGTGTGGCGGTGCTGGCTGCAGCCCTGACATAAGCCCCGGAAGGTACCTGATGCCCAGGCCACACAGGCCGTCGGGGCCCAGGCTGGTGGGGCGGGGGAGGGGTGGAGACTCGGCTTCCAGCAGCTTCTCGGGGGGGGGGCAAGGGCCCGGTCCCCAAGGGCCTGGAGCGCCTCGTGGGGTCCCACCGGGGTGGTGGGGCTCCTTACAACAGACCTCAAAGGGCTCCAGGCCCAGGAGGTCCCAGGCGCAGCGAGAGGAGCTGCATCCGGGCTCCGGGGGGACATCGGGCCGTGGGGGCGGGCTGATGGGGACTTCTGGGGACTTCTGGCCTATCTCCGAGCCTTGAGCAGCCGGCCAGCCCGGGTACCCCCACGGGGCCCGCTCAGCCCTCTTCTGACTTCTGCTTAAAGCTCCGCGGTGTGGAGTGCCCGGGGGCTCCCCGCCGCGCTAATGGGGCCGCGCATGCTCCACGAGCGCATCAGCGTGAGGCCCGCGGGCGCTCCATGGCTGGCTGGTGTGTAATGAGGCGTCTCACCGTCCGGCGTGGCCGGGGGCCGCGTCACTACAGCCCCTGGATGACAGGCGCGGCCCCGGGAGGAGGCCTGCACGTGGTCCTGGCGGTCCGGGGACTTGTCCCCCGAGCGCCGGTGGCTGCTGTGATGGGCCCTGGAGCCCCGGCCTCCCTGTGACACCCGCACAGCTGCACACCCTGAGCTCGGCTGCCGGCTCTTCAACAGCAGCCGCCCCACTGGGGCGCTCAGGGGACCCGCGTCCGGCCTCCGTCCAGCCCCGACTCAGAGAGTGAGGCCTTGGAGCTGTGGGGGGACCAGTCCCCTCTCTGGGCCTCGGTGGGGCAGGTGCGTACGGGCCCTTTCCTGTCTTGGGGACGCCCCTGAAGACGGGTGGGAGCCTCTTCTACCCGAGGGTCCGGCGCTGGGCCCTGCGGGGCCTCTGTCCGGGGTCCGTGGTTCCTGCCAACGCGGTGGGGGCAGGAGAGGCTTTGGCCCGGAGAGGCTGCTGCCTGGGCATCCCCTAAGCGTGTCCCCAGCAAACACCAGGTGGCCGGGGCCCTGCCCAGACCTCCCCTGGGGGCACAGGCTGATCAGGGGGCCCTGACCCCTCCTGCCCCGCTCTGTCCACCTGCCTCCGGGAGGGGCGAGGCCACACCTCCCTGCCGAGCCGTGGTGCTGCCGGCCGGGCCGTTTCTCTCGTGTGCGCACGGGTGTCCCGGGGCTGCTGGAACCGGTGCCACCGACTTGGTGGCTTAAACCACACGGTGTATCCCCTCCCTGTTCCGAGGCCAGAGGGCTGACGCCGGTGTGGGCAGGGCCGCGCTCCCTCCGAAGCTCCAGGGAGGGTCCCTCCTCGGGTGTCCCCACCTACGTCCATCATCACGTGGCCACCTTCCCCCGTGCCGGTGCGTCTCTTCCTTCGTGTCAGGGCACCGGTCACTGGGTGGGGGCCGCCCGAATCCAGAGTGACCTCATCTTAACTGGACCCTGTTTTCAAATCAGGTCATGTCCACAGGCATCCAGGGGAGGACGCGGTGCATCTTTTTGGGGGACACTGTTTAACCCACTGAGCCCCCTGCCCATGGCTGGCTCCACAGGAGCCCAGGGAGCCCCAGCCCGGCCCTCAGGAAGGGGGTCTTTGGGGGGGAGGAGGCGGGGGCTGTTTGGGGCAGAGTGTACCTGAGTGGCCGGGCAGCGGCAGGCCCTCCCACAGCTCTGAGCTGGGGTGCTGGGGCCAAGGTCGGGCGGAGGGGACAGCCCCGGGAGCGGCAGGCCCGTCAAGGTCGGGGTGGTGCACGTCCGCTTGTCGGGCGGACGGTGGTCGGCCTGGGCCCCACTCGCGGGCCACCGGCCGCCCCGGCTAAGGGGCCAAGCGTGGGCAGGGCAGGGGCAGCCCACCCACAGGCCGGCCCAGCGGGCCCTCGGCGCAGGCGCCATGGACACGCTGGGCCGTGGCCGCGGCCCTGCGCCGCGCCGGTTCCCGCAGCCCTTGCAGCTGACCCGTGGAGGCCGGAACGTCTCCGGGAGAGAAGCATGGAAGCAATTACGGCGCACGCCGTCGTTTGAGCAATCCCCAAAGAGACACCGGGGCCGGCCCTTCGAAGGCTGGTGCGCGGAGCCCTAATGAAGCAATTAAGGCAAGGGTCCTCCGACTTTGATCTCAATGGGGTAATTTTTACAAAAACATCACGGAGTGATAGATACCCATAACTCAGGGTCCTTAATTGTACTTAATTTGTTTGGAATACGAATGTGCATTTAATTAAACCCCAGCTCGGCCTGCATGCTTCAAGCAGGGCTGTCAGGGAAAATTAAGACCCAGTTTGCTTTCAAAGTTACTGGTTTGTATCAGGCAAGGACAGCGGTCTTCGAACAGAAGGTTAGAGATAATTAGGCCGAGAGCCCCAGCCCGCGAACGTGGACGGAAGGCACCGTGGCCAGGACGGGAGGGGGCCCCGGGCGGGGGCTGGCAGGGGGCGGCAGCAGGCCCCACCCCGCCCAGACCCAGGGAATCAGGGAGTGGGGGGCTTGGCTGGACGTGGGACCATGTCCACAGCTGGGGTCTGTCCACGGCACGGCCTGCAGGACATCTGGGCCCCAGGGTGTCCCATCACCCGGGACCTGCTCCTTGGCCCTCTGGCCTCTGGTGATGACTTTCAGCCACGGGGACACACACAAGACGTGGAGCCTGGCCCAGCCCACCCCTGAGATCGGGGGTGGGAAACTGAGGCACACAGCAAGAGCCTGTCTCGGGCCCTGGTCACACAGGCCGTTCTGGCTCACAGAACTTGCTCCTGACCGGCGTCCTGCCTGCCTGCACGTGCCGGTGGGGTCTCACCTTGGAGGCCTGTGGGTGCATCTGAGTATAGGTGGTTCTGGCCAGCAACCCTGAACTTCACCCCTGGGTGAGCCACGCATGAGAGAGGCTGTAGCCCACCCCATGTTGGAACCCGGGCCCCGGCCGGGCGGGTGCTGCCTGGCCGACGTGGACTCCCCGTTCAGCCTGAGGACCCCACAGCACCTCCTGCCCCTGGGGTCCTGGAGGGCTGCAGCCCAGGGAGGCTGTGCCCGGGGGGGCTGTGCCCGGGGATCCCTGGGGCTGGGTGGGTGGTTCCAACCCCAGCCTGGCCGGGGCGGCGTCACACCCCACACCAGCACCAGGCGCCCCCGAGCCCGGTCTTGGCTCCCTTGCTGGCTCCGTGGAGATGACGTTCTCTGAACAGCCTGTCCCCTCATCCTGGAGGCTCAGCGTGTGTTTGCTCAGTGACCCCTGTTAATCGCTACAGTTCACAGGCTTATTAGCAACCGTCCCTCTCAGGTGTCGAGAGGTTAAGTGACTTGCTCTGAAGACCAAGGTAGAGACAGGTTCAGACTCGGGGCCCAGGGATCCCCAGTGTTGTTCACGCTGCATCACCGCCTCGGTGGGGAGGGTGCTTTCCATGGGGGCCCCTGGGGAGCCGTGGAAGACACCTTGCTTTGCTGGAGGTGCCTCCGGGTCAGCCTGGGCAGGGGAGCCCAGGCCGGGCACAGACGCCATCACAGGGGCTTCCCCACCCAGTGCTGTGACCGCTGGGCATTGTGGGGGACATCCTATGGGGGACAACAGAGGATGTATTAACTCACCCTACTCTCCCAAGGGGCCGACCGGCCTCTGCGTCCTCAAGGAGGGGGGTGCTGCCCGTGCCTGGTGACTCACAGACACGCAGCAAACTCTGGACAATCACAATGCCACCGGCACGGACGTGCCGTGCTCAGCACTGAGCACCCAGGAGCTGCTGCGTGTCCCTAGGCTTCAGCGGCAGGAGTCCCCTCTCCCCGTCCTGGTGCCCCAAGTCCCAGCTCCCCGTGCCACAGGATTGGTCCCCAAGGCCATGAGGGATGACCCGCCTGGGCCTCTCCCATTCCTGGTGGCCACGGGCATCCTCGGCGCTGCTTGGTGCGCAGATGTGTCACACCGTCTCTGCCTCGTCCTCACGTGGCATTGTCCCTGTGTGCATATCTGTGTCCAAATGTCCCCGTTTATAAGGACCCAGTCATGTGGGATTGGGGCCACCCAACTCCGTATGACGTCGTGTTAACCATGACATCTGCAAGGACCCCATTTCCAAAGGCGGCCACACCCGAGGGCCTGGGGTTGGGACCTCGGCACATGGGCTTGGGGACACGGCTCAGCCCGTCACAATAGCTCTTGCAGGTTGCTAAGGGGGTTCTCAGCTGGCACCTGGCCGGCAGGCGCTCTGGGAGTTGCTGGCACGTGGAGAGTGGTGTCAGGGCTGGTTGTGGAAGGTCCCCCCCACCAGGTGTCACTATAGTTCCTAAGTGCAACATTGCAGACACCTGGTACCACCTGTCTGCGTGGTCCCCCCACTCTGAGCAGGAGGCCCAGCCGGGCACGTAGAGCACACCAAGGGGGGCTCACGGAGGCTGAAAGGGCCCTCGGGGGTCACTCGAGGTGACCCGGGATGGTCTGTGCTGGAACACTGGAGTGAGCTGTCAGAACTCAGAGGGGAGAGGGCCCCCAGGACCTGGGGCAGCCCCTGGGCAGGATGCGGGCTGCGTCCCCTGCTGGGAGCTCCCTCGGCATTATGGGTTGCTGGAGTGCGGGCGTGGACTGTCAGACCTCTGCTTTCTCCAAGTTCCGAGGCCAGAAGAAGTGACACTGCTTTATGGCCACCACTGCAGGACTCTTGCTCTTCGACAATCACTGCTGCTTGTCATCGTCCCCCCACCAGCCCTCAGGGCCACACAAGTCAGCACCCTGGTCCCTGCATTGCCACTGCTGCTCAGGGGAGGGCCCTTCCTGTCTCGTCCACTGTGTGGAGTGCCAGGGGTCCCTGGGCTGGTGGACACAGCCCTTGCAACTCTGCCTTCAGCGTCATGTGGCCTTCCCGGTGTCCGTGCCTTCATCTGGCCTTGTCTGCCTCTTCTAAGTCACCTGTCACTGGAGCAGGGCCACCCTAACGGGGCCCTCTTAACCAGATACGTCACGAAGACCGTGTCCCCAGATCAGACAGATTGGCATCCCGGGGCCTGGGCTCTTAGCCTCCTGCCCTGAGCAACAGCTGCCTAGCAGCTCTGCGATGACAGGGGACCACGTAGCAAAGCCTGCGCTCCTGGCTCAGACGTCCCCCGTCCCCTGGGCAGGCTGACGTCCGGCTCCAGTTGGGAAGTGGCTGCGTGCTGAGGAGACCGGAAAGCCCTCCGCAAAGCGACCTCCCAGAGAGGTCGTCATGGGGTCTTCCGGTGACCAGTGACAGAGGCGAGCGTCCTGCACGGGGCTGGGTCTCTTTCTAGCACGAGCCTCAGACGCGCGCGGAGGGACGTGGCTCTGTGTGTCCTGAGCCGTTCCAACGACCTGGCTCCAGGTTCTGAGGCCCTAACCCTTCCTAAGTGACAGCTGGGACCTCCCCGAAGAGACCTGGCAGATCTGCGGGCTCAGCTCGCGGGGTCTCTGCAGTCTGTGCGACCAAGTTCAGGACCCATTTTCAGAGAAGCCACCCCTGGGGCCAAAAGAAGTGACACTGCTTTATGGCCACCACTGCAAGACTCTTGCTCTTCGACAATCACTGCTGCTTGTCATCGTCCCCCCACCAGCCCTCATGGCCACACAAGTCAGCACCCTGGTCCCTGCACTGCCACTGCTGCCATCGTGGTCAAGTGCAGACGCCACTTGATCCCTATTACTTCAGAGGAATGTAACCGCAGTCAGACTTGGGTGACAAGTTCATGAACTGTGATGCCCCTGGATGGCACTGATGGCTGGCACCCCGTTTCTCCTTGCATCGGAGGGGAGGCTGCCCTCCAGCGGTCCCAGAGTCCCAGCCTTGTCGGTCGGGTCCTTGGGTCACTCGTCGCACTGCGTGTCAGCTGGCACCGCCCCGCGCAGCGTGGCCGAGGGCCGGCGTGGGGACCGGGGCCTGGTGGCAGCCGCATGGGCCTTGCAGGGACAGCGCGGGGGCGCCCCACCCCCGCCCCGAAGTGGCCCCTCCGGCTTGCAGGGCCGGATGCCTCCTGGCCCGGGCTGTGACTGGGCCCTCGCCTGGCGTCTGCTGGCTGCTCCCTGAGGACATTCCTGAGCTCCCGCAGAGTTGGGAGAGGTCCCAGCGCGGCTCCACCTGTTTCCTGGGGCCTGGAGGTGGGGGCGGAGCCTGGGAGGGGCGGAGCCTAGAGGCTGGGGCGGGGCCCGGAGACAGGGGCGGGGCCTGGGCGCAGAGGAGGGCGGGGCCCGGGCGCAGAGGAGGGCGGGGCCTGGGATTGAGGGCGGGGCCCGCCGGGCGCTGCGGGCCGGCGCTCCATTAGCTGGCGCGGGAGCGTGGTCAGCAAGGATTCGGGCTCCAGCCCAGCTTCCAGGACGGCAGACCCGTGTCTGAGCTGCCCGGGACTGAGCCGCGTCTGGCTGCCCTGGGCTGCCCTGTGCCCACGACACCCAGAGGCCACCAGGCAGCAGCGTGTGGGAGCGAGCGTCCCCGTGGCTGGGCTGCTTTTCCTGCCCAGTCTGAGGGACGGACACCATCAGAGTAGCAGCCTCACGGCTTAGATCACCACCCACGAGTCCGAGGAGCCCGTCTGGGAGGGCGGCACAGGGCGTGCCTCCAGTCTGGCTTTCCGGAAAGTTCCATGTATGGAGGCGGTAAGAGGATCAGGGGCTGCAGGGCCGGGGTGGGGAGAGGTGCGAAGGCAGAGAGCCACGGGGTGCGACTGCACACGTTTGTCCAAACCCACAGAGTGTGCGACACCAAGAGGGACCCTAACGCAAACTAGGGACCCTGGGTGGTGACCATGTGTCAGTGCAGGCCACCAGCTGTGACACATGCACCGCTGACAGTGGGGGAGGCTGTGCCTGTGTCGGGGGACAGGGGCTGTATGGGAACTCTGTATCTCAGTTTTGCTCTGAACTACAAATCGCTTTAAAAATTAAAGTCTATTAAAAAAAATAGCATCTCATTAGGGGTCAGTGAGGCCTGAAGGACACAATGTGAGCAAAGAGCGTGGCTGGCACACGTCACAGCGGCCGCAAGAGCCCCAGCCGTGCGCCCAGCTCGGCTCAGGTCAACGAGATTGCCAGTCGGGGGCAGGTGGGGTGGGGACATGAACCCGGGTGTCCATCAAAGACCTGATGGGACAGGGCCAGAGGTGCCGCTGGGACCCCTGCCGGCTGGCTGCGGTCGGGCCGGAGGGTCCTTGCCGTGTCCCCTGAGTCTCGCCCCCGTCCCTGCGCGCTGCGAGGGGGAGAGGTGTGCGGCGGGGACTCCCCGGGGGCCGCGCAGCGCTTGGCGGCGTGCAGGATCGAGTGTGGAATCTTTGTTAGTGGCTGGGCATACATCTTTTAGATTATAAATCAATAAATAGTTAATTCAAGAATGGAAGCCTCTTGAATATTTCATGCTGCCTACGCACGGCGCCCTCGGCCGGGATGCTGATGAAGCCATGGCCAGGGTGCGTCACAAATTCCCCCAAACTCCTGGTAGCAGCTGCGGGCTCAGCGGGGGGCGGGCGCTGTCCCCGCACTCACCTGGGGACCTTGCTGGCACTTGTGTGATGCCCAGGAGGAGAACCTGGGGGACCCTGGGGGCTGGGGCCTCACCCCCATGAACCACCGCTGACCAGTGAAGGGCCGTCTGCCCAGAGAAGGCCAAGGGCAACATGGGGCCACTGTGATGCAGAACCACCAGGGCCGGTGCCAGGCCCGCCCCTCTCTGCTGTGAACCGTGTCACTGGGTTCACCTCTGACCCTCGGGCTCCTCGCCTGTAAGTGCCCCCTCCCCACGCGTGGTTCTGTGCCTGGAGCAGTGCACATGTGTCTTGTGGTCACAGTGGCTGTGTCTGCAGTTACGGCCATCCTGGGGGGCCTCCTGCCCAGCTGGGGGCTGGGAGTGGCTTCAGCCAGGAGGAATGGGCCCTTGAATGCCGGTGCGTGCCCGAGACACAAAGCAGCGCCCGTGTCTGTCACCTGGTATTCAGTAGGCGCCGTGTCCCTGCCTGTGTCTCCTCCAGAACGTTCTGTCTCGCAGGAGGGACTGCAGCGGCCTGCGCTCTCGGCCGCAGCAGCGTGAGGCGGAGCCCGTGACATGAGCCTCTGCGTGTCCTGCAGGGACGTTTAGGGGAGGGGGGCTGCAGGTCGTGTGGGGTGGGGGACGCTGGGGACAGTGGGGAGCGGGGTTGCTGCGGGTGGCATCTCCGTGGTGAGTCTGAGCTCCCCGAGCCGCGGAGCTGCTCCCTTTAAACTCCTCTGAAGTTGACTCGGCCCCTCTGGCCCCTCAGGCCAGTGTGGACCCCGGTCTGGCCTGTGCAGTCCCCACCCTCTCTGTTGGGGGGAGAGGCGGGCACCATGGTGAGCCCTCCAGTCTGGGGGTGCGCAGAGGGGCGTGGGCATCACCCCTCAGGGACAGAGCCCAGATCCGCACGTTTGGAGGCTGACCTTCACAGCATTTACCCTGTGCTCTCCAGGCCAAGAAAGATGGGCGTGCGATGGCTCGAGAGGGACCCGCACGTCCCCAGAGCAGATGGCAGCCCCTTCGCGGCGCGGTGGCTGTGGCGCGCGTCGTCCCCGCAGCCTGGCCCCGCCCGCCTGTTAGCTCCTCTGACGGAGCTGTTACAGTGACAGTAGATTAATATCTCTTTAATCAGCCAAAATGAACATGGCACGCTGGTGACAGTCCAATTTTCTGCTAACAGATTGTCGCCCATCTGAACCCAGCGCTCAGCTGATTTTTATTTCTGCGGAGATAACTCAGCGTGGGCTCCGCCGCCGCCGCCCGCCCGCCGCCTCCCTGCTCCATCCATCTCACGCCGTGCGTGGCTCGCCCACCTGTCAGGGCGCGGGGACCGCTCGCGCCTCCGCAGGCCGCTGGCATTTAGGGGCCGTGCAGAGCTGGGGGCACCGAACCCGCGTGGACGCTGGGCTGTGGGGTGTCTCAGAGGTCCCCGGGGGCGGGGGGCGGCGTGAGCATGTGCACATGGGTGTGTGAGCATGTCGGGTGTCCCCCGGTGCGGAGGGGAGTGTGTGCACGCGTGAGCCTGTGGGATGTGTGTGAGGCAGGCAGCGAAGCCACCCGCCTGCTTCCTGGTCCAGTGCCATCCGTGTGGCCGGGCTGGTCAAGTCCAGCGTCCAAAGGGCCCCTCCCTGGAGGCTGGTGGCTCGGGCAGTGGGAGGGCACTGTGCCCTGCTGGGCTGGCTGGGGCCCGGGGAGCTCACCCTGGGGCCCGGCCATGCTGCCTGCCGGCCCTGGGTGGGGCCTGGTGCAGCTGGTGGGAGGGCTGAGGGCCTCCCCCAGCCGGGTGGAGAGGTGGACACAACCTGGTTCTATCGGGCGGGACTGGAAGTCGGAAGCTGAATGCAAACTCATCCCCGTGTCCCCTCTGTTCCCCGAACACCCGGGTGAGCCCTCGAGGCCCTTTGGGTGGGACGTTGGCCCCCCGGCGTGTTCCAGGCGTGTGGAGTCGAGGGCGTGGGAAGGACAGAGCCCCCTCAAGTTCCTGTTGGGATGTGCCGATCGTCGGGCAGCCTGCTGGCGGCCGTCTTCCCCAGACGCCGTCCTGGCTGTGGTGGAGGGGCCTGAGACGGGTCCGAGGGGCAGCCCTGGACTCTGGCCACAGCTGCCCGATGACGCGCCTCCACGTCATAGACCTCCCCGCCACACTGCCCACCTGGGGCCTGTCGGTCCCACGTTTGCACGGCCACACTTGCACGTGCACGGTCATGTGCACAAATACACAGACATATGCAGTGCACACATGCACCCAAATGTGTACATGCACACGTAGGCATGCGCACAGCTCATGCACACACACACAACACAGATGCACACACGCGCACACATGCTTTTGAAGACCTCACGCAGGACCCGGGGCTCGAGGCCCCTCCAGCCTCAGACAAATCGGGGGCCCCTGGGAAGTGGGGGAGGGGCCCCGCGGGAGGGCCTGGCGTGGCGTGTAGTGGGTGTGAGGCAGCCGTCTGTGCACTCGTGTGTGCATAGGGTGCATGGCGAGCCCCCCCGCGTGTGCTCACGGCGCCCCCTCCCTCACCTGCCCAGGGCACGTACACATCCGGCCCACTCTGTGCTCAGGTGCCCATCATGGCCAGGCTGGGGCCGGGCTTCCGGGGGGGCCGGCGGGGAGCTCCGGCCCAGAGCCGCCGGGTCCCCGCGGAGACGAGACGGGCAGCGTGTCCCGCGGAACCGGGGTCTGAGGCCTCTCTCGTCCCGAGGCGGGTCCTGACCCCCAGGGCCGCCGCCACCCCGTCTGCAGGCTGCCTGGTCCCTGGGCCCCCGTCACCGGCCGACAGGCTGGCATTTCCCTCCCTGCTCGCTCTCGGTTCTCCCTGTCATGTCGACGAGCGCGGCCGTGCTGCCTGACAGACGGAAATACCAGCCCTCAAGTCCGGACAAGCGGCTTTAAACTTTAACGAGAGGCGTTAATGGAAATACAATGTAAGGCTCCCCGGGACGCAGGGTGCTGTTGTAGCGGGGAGAAAGTGCCCTAAATAACAAATAGACCGCGTGTGTTTTAGTTCTCTTACGTGCCTGAATATTTAAAACATGCAAAAGTGTGGAAGACGCATTTGCTGGCGACAAAAGGAAACACCCATTTAACCCCCAAACGAGTAAGTGAAGGAGGTGCAGGGCAGGAGATGGGGAAAACAGAGGGGCCACAGACAGGCCCGGGGCTGCGTGAGCCGATCGCTGACAGCCCAGCCCCCCGACGCGCCCGGCACGGCCTGCCCGCCGGCCGTGGGCTCTGCCCGCACCGGCCCAGCTCAGCGCCCGCCCCCGCAGCCCGGCCTCTCTCCTGCCGTCTGGCAGTCCCCTGGCTGCAGGTTCTGGAAGCCCCACACACGTGCCGCCTGCCGCTTTTCAGCAGGGCAGTTCGGTCGCCCTGGGCTCCTGCACAGCTGGCCCCCCGTTTGCTTGGCGCCTACTGTGCGCCGTCAGGAGGTTCCGGGGCTGCTGGGAGCACGCGTCACGACCCGGGGGCGGAGAGCAGCGGCAGTTTGCTGCACCCCCATGCGAGGGACGACGGCCAGGACCCAGGCCGCGCTCCCCGGGAGGCTCCTCCCTGCCTCCTTCAGCTTCTCGGGGACCCAGGAGTCCTCCGGCTTGTGGCCCCGGCACTCCAGTCCCTGCCTCGGGGGTCACGTGGCCGTCTTCTCCAGGTGTGTCTGCCTCCTCCTCCAAGGAGGACACCAGTCACACGGAGCAGGGCCCACCCCGGTGCCCTCATTGCACCTGCAAAGACCCTATTTGCCCATGAGACCTCGCTCACAGGTACTGGGGCTCAGGACTTGAGGTGCCTGTTGGGGGACACAGCTCAAACCACAACGTCGGTGTACCCCGCAGCCGTCCTGGGGCCTCCCGGGGCAGGGAGACGGAGGCTGAGGGGGTGAAGTGACTCATCAGGGTGCCCCTGCCCGTGGGTGGGCTGTGGGGTCAGGCGGCTGAGGTATGTGCAGGGTCCCGCTGGGGGACCGCTGCCTCCCACCCTCCCAGCAGCCACAAGTCTCGCCAATTAACCGGCATCTTCTCTCTCTGGGACACCTGGCCTCCTGCGTCTCAGGAAGAGGGTGTGTTTGTTGTCACAAGTGCTGGAGGTGCGGCTCCCTCCCTGGGGACCCCTGCTCCCCACGCTTGCAGACAATTCAGACCAACGGACAGGTGGGTGCTCGTCTTAGCACCTGGCTGTCTGCGACACCTGGAGGCAGGTGGGAGTGAGCCGAGCCGGAGCGGAAGCCCTGGGCCTGGCTTGTGCCTTCCCAGAGGGTGATCTGGGGACGGCAGGTGCCCTGGCCGTCCCTCTCGTCACCTGGAAGTGACCCTCAGACGGACACTGCGGGTTGCGCAGTGAGACAGTGTACGAGTGGGCAGGTCCTTGGTGAGAGGGAACGCAGGCCGGCAGGACCGTTTCCGGAAATCACGTGGGCTTTGTTGGTCTCTGCAGCACTTTCTAGAACCTTCTAGAAGGGGTTAAGGAAGGAAGTGGTATTGTGCAGGGCACCATCGGGCCCCTTGTGTTGATGATGCGAATGCCAGCTCTGCTTGTGAGAGCCGGTCCTCGGCGTCCCCGGCTCGCACGGGGACAGAAGCAGGACGGACAGTTGGTCAGCTCGGCCCCCGGGAGGGGTGCCTGGGGTCACCTGCCCAGCTGCTCAGCTCCATCTCCCCGCAGCCCAGGAAGGCCGGCCCTGCTTTTGGTGATGGTCCCTTCTGCTCACCACGTCGGGGGGCTCACGGAGGGGCTGCTCGATGGTTCATCGCCGCGGGCTCCCGGGGGTGGAGAGGCGGGGACACTCCGAGTTGCAGGACAGGTTCCCTGCATCGGTGCGTTTGTATTTAACTGGTCACGTTGGTGGCTGGCCAGTGTCCCTTTCCGACCCCCAGGTGGGTGAGGCCGGAGGGACTGCATGTACCCGAGGCTTGGGGACCGAGGGTAGGATCCCAGGCCCCTGGGTGGGGGAAGTTTCTGGATCTGGACGCAGGGTGGCCCGTCAGAGCGGGGATTCTCAGCTGGCTGCTCGGCCCCGGGCGGGGAGCCCCGTCCCTGGATTATCACGTCTGCTCCAGCTCCCCGGGGGGTCGGCACGGCCGCAAGGAGCAGAGTGGCCTGTTGCGGAGAGGGGAAACCGAGGCAGGCCCCGCGGGTGCCTCTGCTCGGGTGCCTGCCTTAGACAGTCGCGGGGGGCACAGGCGGGGGTGTGGCCAGGGCCGGGCCGGCGGGCGGCCGCGGTCCTAAGTGGTTCCTCGTGCGGCGGCCGCGGAAGCCGGGCCCAGACCGTTCTCATTACGGCCAGATAGACTCGGTGAAATTTTAACACTAACAACACCATTAACTTCAGCAGCATCGGGGCCAAACGGCTTTACAACGGTGTTTTACACGCTACATGTGCACCATAAATATTTCCATAAAAACATGCATTAAAATATAAAAGTGGGCCCCAAAATATCCCACAGCAAAGCACGTGCCTGCCGCTGGGCGCGAGCCCCTGCCGGGGGGCCTCCCTGCGGGTGGGGGAGCAGGGGGCCGCCCCTCCCCGCCCCCGGCACCCCACGCGCTCCGGGGCGGCTCTGCCCAGAGGCTGTGTCCCTCCAGGCCCCGGGGCCGGCCCCCGCAGCCGTCAGTGTCTGAGGAAGGGCCCCCCTCTCTGGGCCAACGCCCTGGGGGTCCTGCTGCATCCGTGCTCACAGCTGCGTCTCCTCAGCCCCTGAACCACACACTCCGGCAGCCCAGCCCTCCCCAGCCGAGCCCACCATCACGGCGGACCTCAGCGGCAGCACCGGGGTCCCCTCCGAGCCCAGGCCCTCTCGCCACATCTGTGCTGGACTCCGCTCTCCCAGCCACACAGGAACTCATCTACGTGGGAAGTCAGCACAGAGAGGGTTAGCAACTTGCCCAGGTCACACAGCAGGGGGCTGCTGGGCTTCAGCCCCTGAGGTCCTTGGAGACCCTGTACTGGCAGAGATGTGGCCCCTCCCTGCTGACCTCCCTGAGACACTCTGAGCCGACCCCTCCTCTCTGACCATCCCTAACGCAGGGCTCCCTTGGTTTGGGGGGGCCTCGCCTGCATGGTTACTGCTGCCCCTCCAGGCAGGGGTCCCTGGCTGTGCCTCCAGGGGTCTCAGCTGGGGCTTTGCCGCAGGTATGGGCACTGGGGGGGGGGGCTCCCAGCACCTTGTACCCTCATGCCCACAGTGTCCCTCTACCCCCAGGCCTGCTAGTTCCAGTGACCTGGAGAGTAGGGGGCATCGTCCAGGCCCCGGGCAGAGCCCCTGGGCACCCACAGCCCTGCTCTCGTACACAGCTCTCGGCCTCCCCGAGTGCACCCTGAGCCGATGTCCCCCAGGCCCCCAGGGAGTGTCAATCTGACCAGCGGACTCCCCACTCTCTATCCTGAGATGAAGCCTCCGGCCCGTCTCTGCCTGCAGCCCCCGCCCCACGTCTTCCCAGGCAGGGCTCCTGGCGGGGCCCCCAGTGTGCCAGGGCCGCCCGTCCCTCAGCTCAGGCCGCCCGCTGCAGCCCCCCGCCGACTCCCCTCCTGCCTGACCGGCTCCTGTCCCCGGCTCCACCACACCTCCCTCCAGGACAGCGTCCAGAGGCCTCGCTCTCATAGCCAGCTCGCTGTTGTCCCAGGTCACGGGTTGGATGCTTATTTGTGACAAGGGGGCGGGGCTGCTGGAAGACAGGCGGCTGAGGCTCCTCCCACCCCGGGGCCCCACTGTGGCCTTGGAGATGGGGGGACAGGCTTTTGTGCAGGAGCCCAGGGCAGTGGCCAGGCAGCCTGGGCCTGGGTGGGGAGACGGGGAGGGTCAGCTGCTACCGGGAGCTGTGCGTCCTGCGGGGGACAGGAGCCAGGCAGGAGGGACGGTGGGGAGGGGCCCCCAGTGTGCCAGGTCAGCTGCGAATTCCAAGGGCGGGACTCCTTGGGACTAGAGACCAGGCCGCGGTGACAGAAAAGGAAGAGAATGACACGACATGGCCGGGGCGCCCCATGCCCAGTCCTGCTTAGTTCCACATGTTGAGTGGAAACTTCTGACTCGAGCCTGTAAGTGACCCCATCATCCAGGCCTGGGGACTCCGCCAGCTCTGCCCTGAGGCACCTTGGCCTTCCATCCCGGGTCCCAGGTCTCCAGGGCCCAAGCAGGTGCCCAGGAAACCTCAGCGCCTGGAGCCCCCTGGTGGTCAGTGGTCACCACTGCCGGGGCCTGCTCCGGCCCGGCGTCCTGGGACCCGAGAGTGTGGGACCTCCGGCCCTGGTCCCGGTGCCATCTGCTTTCTCTGGCGTCCTGGGACCCGAGTGTGTGGGACCACGGTGTGCACAGGCGTGTGGGCTGTGGGACCCGCCCAGGGCAGTCGCAGGAGCCGTGGACGCAGGACACTAAGGAGTTTGCTTGAAGGTGACCCCTTTCCCACCTGACTGCCAGTCTCCAGCGGCCAAGGGGCCATATCACACGGGGGAAACATGCACAGTCACCCTGGGTGGCCGAGCCTGTCCCAGAAGGACAGCCCCTCCGGGCAGGGTGGGGGAGGGTGGTAGCGGGCCCTGCCTGTCCCTCGGGAACCTGGCGGTGGCTGGGGACATTCCTGGGTGGCAGCCGCCCCTTCCTGATGCCGACGGAGGGTCTGAGAGCCGCGTGTCCTGTCGCTACCCGAGCTGGCTGACCACAGGGCTCGGGAATTAGCACTGAGTTCGAAGGCCCCCATGTCCCCTGTCACTCTGTGGCCGTTCACCCACACTCGAGATAATGATGATGGGACCACAGCATAGGGAATCACAGAGCAGTCATGATGTCACCGAGATGGCCCTCCCTGTGCCCGGCCCCCAGGAGCTGAGCTGGGAGGAGGCCTGGCAGCCACCCCCATTGGCTGTGACTTGGGAGAGTCGCCCCATGACAGACCATCTGGACCTGGGGCTCAGGTGTCCCCGAAGTCAGCATTCCCCAAAAGGAGGGCCCCCTTTCTGTCAGGGGGACTCGGCAGCTGGATGAGGGGGGCAGAGGGCACCAGGGCCTAAGAAGGAGGGTCGAGGGCCTTGCCTAGGGACCGGGGGGAGGGGCTGGGCGAACACGCAGGTGGCCCGAGCTGTCCTCCGTGTCCCCATCCCTGGGGCCTGCTGTCCTCTCCCTGTTCTCTGGGTGGACGGCCCCACCTAGCACTCTGGTTCTGCACAAGAAGGGGGACACCTTCTCCATCCTCCACCCTGGTCTCTCACACCACAGGTGCTCATGGGGTCTGGCTGCAATGTCCCTGAGCCCGGGCAGCTGCCCCCTCACCCCAGGGGTAGGAGACGGCCCTCCGCCTTGGGGAAGTTCGGGCTTTCCTTTGTGCTGTGTCATTTCAGCCTCTAAAACCCAGAGCCCCCCAGACCCCCCGTCAGAACATGAAATCCGCCAAGAGAAATCTCGTCCAATGAATTCAAATAAAAGGCAGGAAGGTGCCCCACGAGCCAACTGGGGAAGGGCGGCCCCTGGCCCCAAGGGAATGTCGCCCCCAGGCTTGGAGGGGAGGGGGCTCTGGGGCCCGCGGGAGCCGTCACTTCGTCCGGGGTGGTGGGGACCTGGAAGCTCGGTGTCGGGGCGGGGACCAGTGTCTGGGGTAGGGACTGGTGTCCAGGGTGGGGACCGGTGTTCGGGGCGGTGGGGACCCGGAAGCTCGGTGTCAGGGCGGGGACCGGTGTCCGGGGCGGTGGGGACCCGGAAGCTCGGTGTCGGGGCGGGGACCAGTGTCCAGGGTGGGGACCGGTGTTCAGGGCGGTGGGGACCTGAAGCTCGGTGTCCGGGGCGGTGGGGACCCGGAAGCTCGGTGTCCGGGGCGGTGGGGACCCGGAAGCTTGGTGTCGGGGCGGGGACCAGTGTCCAGGGTGGGGACCAGTGTTCAGGGCGGTGGGGACCCGGAAACTCGGTGTCTGCGGTTCCTGACTCCCCCCCTTTTAAGGAAAAGGTCTTGCTCTCCTCTTGTGCCAAAGGACCTCCAGCGCCCGGGCATCTGTCATCGGCTTCCTGCTTTATACAAGTGACCGTCCCCGAGAGGATGCCGTACGTGGCCCTGGGGCCTCGGGGTGCCCACAGTCCCGCTGGCCGGCCCGGCCGGGCCGCGACCTGCTGGGAGCCGGATGGCGCTGTGTGCCGCCCCGCCCCCGGGTCCGAGCGATTCTCCACGCGGCGTAAAAGCCTCCCAGGCCCGCGTCCCCCAGATTGTTTTACTGCGAACCTCGGCGTCGGTTCTGCTCTGAAACACCTAAGAGGCGGCCGTTCGCCGTCTCGGATCTTCCGGCCTGGAAGGGCTCACGGCCCCTCGCGCTGGCCGAGTGGGAGACGGGAAGGCAGGAGGCGGCGCGGCGCGTTTCGGCGGGGAGAGCGCCCGGGCCCCTGCTCGCCGCTTCGGGTTCCCGTCGCGGCTCTCTGCGGAGACCTGCCCGTGCCCTCGGGCGGGGGTCAGACACACACAGAGACGGGGTCGGGGGTGAGACCGCCTGCTGGCGCGCCACGGAGGGCCTCGCCGAGGTGGGTGCCGGCACGCCCGGCCCGACCCCGACCACGTGGCGCCCTCCCGGCCGCGGGACCCGGGAGACGGCTCCCGGGGCGGGTGTCCACTGGCCTCCGGCACGCAGGGCACGCGCGGCCCAGTCTGTGTCCCGGGGGGCACTGGGGGGCCTGCTGGATGCTCGGCCGGGGTGAGGCGGGGCCCCAGGGGGTGTCCCTGCTCGCGTGGCGCCTGCGCCTGGTCGTGGGGAACAGACTGTCTTACACAGCGTGGGGACGAGCACCGCGTGCACGTCATCGAGGGAGCCCAAACTCGGACCCTGCGCTGTCGTCACGGGACCGCAGCTGTTTTAATCGCCGTGGTGAGGGATGTGCAGAGGTTGGAGGCCAGTAGGACACGCGGCGTGGGGGTCACAGGCGGGGCCGCACACCCCGAAATGTGGGACGTGACGAGGCAGTTCCAAGCCCCGGCCCCGAGCTGGTGGCGTCGGCCTTTACGTCTCGCCATTGGGGCTCAGGGCAGCCACAGACTGACCGCGTGCCCCTCGCGCAGTGGGCCATCGGCAGTCTGGATCGAGGCCATGGCCTGTCGCCCAGGTGTTAGCCATTGTCCCCAAACCCAAGCAGTGGTCGTTGGCCATAGGAAGAGCCAGGGTGGCAGCCAAGGTGTGAGCTAAGTGCTGGGGGACCGTCTCCCCCAGACACTGAAGAGATAACCCAGGAGCAGGATCTAACTGGGGTTAGATTGAGCTCAAAGACATGACAAGTAACTTTTTGTCGTGACTAGGGGTACAGCGTGCTCGGGCCCTCATAGCAATCCCCCAACACACGGGGTGGCTGAACCCCTGGAATTCAGTCTCTCATCTGGGGGGCACAGGTTGGAGGTTAGGTGCCCCGTGAGCCTCTCTTCTTGGTGTGCAGGCAGCCGCGTCCTCCCCGTGTCCCCATATGCTCGTTCCTGTGCGTCTGTCCTGACCTCCTCTTCTCATAAGGACACCAGTGACACTGGCTCAGGGCCACATGACGGACCTCATTTCAGTTTGATCCTGTGAAGACCTCATCTCCTAAAACAGTCGCCTTCTGAGGTCCAGAGTTTCAGGAGTCCCACATACCACTTTTGGGGACACAATTCCACCTATAATAGTATGTCCTATGCAATATTTGGGCACACTTACCTGAAAGGCTACTTACTCACGGCTTGTCCAAAGTTCAAACATCACTGTGCACCCTGCGTTCTCTGCTAAATCCGGCCGCCCCACCCTCAGAGCCGCCTCTGGGGGCCCCAGTCCGTCACTCGCAGTGGTGGCTCAGCCAAGGTGCAGACCAAGCCTTGGGGATGGAGAGCCTGGACGCAGAAGGCCTGTGACGGCCAGGACCAGCACTGGCCTTACGTGATGGGGTGTGTGCTGACCCCTTTCCCTGGTGGAGCTTTATTTGGAAGAGCAAAGAAATGGGTCTGCTGGTCCGTCCTTGACCCCCTCCCCCCCACAGACACACACATGCACATGCACATAAGCACACACATGTGCATGCACTCACACACACAGGCACCCACATGTACAAACACCCATGTGTGCATGTACCCACACAAGCACACACACAGGTGCAAGCACACACACGTTCATGTACTCTCACATGCATGCACGCAGACATGCACGTTTGTATACACTCAAGGCCACATGCACACACATGTACAAACACATACCCATGTGTGCATGCACCCACACAAGCACACGTATGTACACATGTGCATGCAATCACACATGCAAGTACACTCACGGGTGCAACCACACACACATGTTCATGCACTCTCACATGCATGCACACAGACATGCACATTTGTACACACAAGGCCACATGCACACACATGTACACATACCCATGTGTGCATGCGCCCACACAAGCATACACGTGTACACATGTGCATGCACTCCCACATGTCTCAGCATGTGGACTTGCTCATGTGCAGGCTCGGGAACCCGGGAGCCGCCAGGAGGTTCTCAGGGTGCTGATGAGCTGCTCTGAGGCCCCAGGGAGACGCGGCCATGCAGGTCAAGTTTCGGATGGCTGATGAAGGAATCGGGGCCACGCGGCCTCTGGTTATTGTCTGGGGGACACGCAGGGCACCCGGGGCTGCAGTTCAGAGGGCAGAGGGATGAAGACAGGCAGGCGGACCGGGGCCAGTGGGGCTGGCAGCATGACCGTTCTGCTCATGCCCCTGCGGGGACCCCGGCCTGGCACATTGCGGGGGGCAATCACAGGCTGGAGCCCCGAGTGCAGGGCTGTGCTGGGTGGGCTGAGGGTGGTCCCGGGGGCTCGCTGAGTGTGTGCCAGGGGTCCCAGCCAGGAGGCTGGGACGTGTGCACGTCAGGACGGCTTTCTAGGCAGGAGCCGCTGCAGAAGCCGGCCCGTCTGTTATTTACGCCGCTTGGATCGGAGAAGCTGTTTGTTTACGTTTTATTGCGTCGTAACCCCCGGTAGCGGCCCGGCGTCTTTACGCCGCGCAGTAAGCGTTCTCGTCTGCGGCGGGGAGCGTCGTGACTGCCCGGCTCCCCGGCCGGCCCCCCGGGCCCGCGCTGCTGCCGTCGACGCAGGAGGCTCCCGTGTGTGCCTCCCGCAGAACATCTGGGGGGCGCGGGCTGCAGAGCGGGGTGCGGCCCAGCTGCGCCCAGGAGCCCGGCCGTGCACGGCCAGCCCCTCCCCGCTGGCTCAGGTCCGGGGCGGGGACCTCACGTGGCCGCTCAGCCTGCGTGGGGCTTGGCGTGGGCCCGTCGTCTTGGCCGTGGTGCACGACCTTTCGGCCCCCGCTCCAGGGGGTCCTTCTCGGGAAGCAGAGACGGGCCAGCAGGCAGGGGGCAGCCACGTGGGCTCTGTCCCCGCCCTGTGGGTGGTGGTGACAGGTCCTGCTCGGGGCTGTGCACAGATCGGTGAGTGGGCTGCGCCCGCCGCGGGTCCTCGGGCGCTTGCAGACCAGCGCAGGAGAGCAGTCTAGGGGCGACCAGGGCTCATTTGGGGCCAAGCAAGACCTTGCGGAGACGGGACACGGGGCCCGGGTTGTAGGACTGAGCACGTGGAGCCCAAGCAGCGGGCAGCGTGCGGGAGAGGCACCCGGGGTGAGGGGTGGGGACAGCACGAGGGGTGGGTGGCAGGTCCCTCCTGGTCTGGATGGGGAATCTGGACTTCGCCCTGCCCACCGCCCAGGTGGACTGGGGTACCACGGCAGCCCCGCCCCGTCCCTGACTCCTCCCCAGCCCCGGGCAGAGAGCGCCGTCCCCCTCTTAGTGACCCACGGCACGCGGCTGGCCTTCAGCATGATGCTGTCGCAGCCCACGTGACCTAAACACTGGGCCAGGGGCTTCCTGATCTCACGTGACCCTCAGCCCAAGGGAGCCTGTGGCACCGAGGAGTCACTCAAAAGGGCAGGGGTCACGAGGCTCCACCTACAGGCGTGAGGATGTGCCGCTGGGTCCTCCAGCCCGGGCAGTCATCTGACATCGTGCACTGGGGACACAGCGGGGACAGGAAGGAGGACCAGAGACATGGTCCAGAGAGGGACGGGCCCTGAGACACGGCTCAGAATAGAGCAGGCACTGGGGACACAGGGCAGGGATGGGGACACAGGGCAGGGACCGAGAATATAAGACATGGATGAGGGACATGGGTCAGAGACTGGGAACAGG
>PVJL010012480.1:0-37027 GCA_004026885.1 Lyroderma lyra | reverse complement strand
GGAGAAAGGGGAGGGGGTGGGAGAGGAGGCGGGGAAGCTAAATATAAGGTGATGGAAAGAGAAGTCACATTAGGTGGTGAACTTATTATACATCAAGTTGACAATGCACTGTAGAATTGTATGCCTGAAACCTATGTAATCCTTGCTAACAGATGTCACCCCAATAAGTCTAACAATAAAAATGAATTAAAAATAAAAATAAAAAAAAATAATTAAATAAGCAGAAAAAATAAAAGAAAAAGAAAAAGTCAGAAGAAAAAGTACCTGAACTTTTTGCCAACAACTCATGGTTCTTGCATCATGACAATGCACCAGCTCACATGGCTCTGTTTGTGAGGAAGTTTTAGCCACTAAACAAATAACTGTATTGAAACACCCTCCCTACTCATTTGATCTGGCCCCAGTGACTTTTACCTCAAGATAAAGGAATTATTGCAAGGAAGAAATCAAGGGTAGTACGATGATATTTCTAATGGCCATTAGAGAAAAAGAGTTCCAAAATTGCTTTGAAGGGTGGGCTAGGCACTGGCATTGATGCATAGCTTCCTAAGGGGAGTACTTTGAAGGTGACTATAGTGATATTCAGCAATGAGTTAGGTAACATTCTTTCTAGGATGAGTTCACAAACTTAATTGTCAGACCTTATGTGGTGATGGGAGGAGAATTGACCTTGGGTGGTGAGAATGCAATATAAGACATAGACAATGAAGACCTGTACATCTGGAACCCATGTAATTTTACTAACCAATGTCACCCCAATAAATGTAATTTAAAAAGAATACATAAAAAATCAATATCTTGTGCTCCTCATATTTCCTAAAGTATTTCCATAGCATTTTCTCCATTACCTTTAGGATTTCTAAGGAAACTGAATAATTTTATAAGCAGAGTGTCTCTATAAACCTATCACTTTTCCTGATGACAGGACTTTAAAACTCAAAGACATAATAAGATACAGAATAATGAAAAAGCAAAATATGCCATCTGATGGAGAGTATCACAAGAACTAAGTTGTAGATTGAAATACATGTTAGTTAATAGCTTCTTTTACACTTGCTTGATGGCAACTGACAAAGATGCTCTGAAAGAGGACATACTTGCCTGGGAAGCCCACAAAGTCAAGTTACCTATGGCAACACACTGTTTCATCAGCATGTGCTTTGGTGCTAACATTTCCACAGGACACCATCACCAGTGCAAGATATTCAAGATGAAGCTTTCAATCTCTGCCTGAAGTAGAAGAAACTGGCATTCAATCTGTAGAAACATGTCAAAAGATGTTATTAACACTGAGCAGACATCATTTTTCATTTTAAAGAGGATATTAAATGAGAACAGTAAATTCATACAGGTGAGCCTACATGTATTAGCCATAAAACAGCTCATTGTTCAGGTTGATTTCTTTTATGAACGCTTATTCTGTGAGTCAATTGGCCAATAACTTTGCCAAATTGTTAATACTCATATTGAGCAAGGCCATGAAATTGAGGTCCATGGTCACCACTATGATAAAATCAACTCCAATTTTCTTCTTCTACCTTTATCTGTGGGTACATTGAAATTTGGACCAAACAAAAAAACCCTTGAGCTTTGTTCTTAGATGTCCCTTTCAGAAAACCTGGGGTTCATATCTGGTCATTACCATTTGCTCTCCTCTAGAAAAGAAATACTTTTTAGAACACAAACATTTTGCTCATTATTAATACAAGAGATGGGAGGGAGAAAAAGAGGTGAGATGTTTCCAAGTCAGAGATCCTATTGAAAAAACTCATAGATTAGGATGATCCCCAAGGTACCTTCAAGTATTCTAATTCCCTGGTTTAGGACTACAACATATGAGTATGTCTCTGCCATGGTCTGTAGACTGACAACAGGAAAAAAGCAATCCATTGTGAATTGCTGGAGAATAATCTAGACTTCTGCGTCTCACTGAAAAACGTTTCTGCCCCTACTTGACCCTCCATCTTGAATAGCAGTACTGTGTCTAAGACTTACCTGGCCGAGAGAGGGGTGGCAGAGGATTTCTCAGGCTGTCATTTCGTTTGAAACCCCTAAACTGGCTGCAAGCCTAGAGTCAGGAATTTCTCTCATGAAGCCTGCTAGAGTGTTTTACCCAGTTTAGTCGGAGTGAGGGGCTTAAACTCAGTCCTGGGTCTGAATTCTGGTGTAACCTTGGACCAATTCACTAACTTCTCTGAGGTTCAGCATTCTCATGTATAAAATGAATACAAATATTTACACAGTGTGGGAAGATGAAGGGTAAAAAAGGGAATATATGAGGCTTGCATTGAAGTCCTAGGGTTTAGCCAAAGTCTGGTAGTCGGCTCCAACTTTGGCCTTGATCTTTGGAAGGTATAATAAACAATATAGCTATTTCATCATCATTTCTGACATCTCCCACCTCAAAAGTGATCAGTGATTATGGGTTCTCGTCAGTTACACAAGGTCAGTATGACACATAACAAGATTAGCAATAAAAGCAAGAGGTTCTATTCAGACTTATCATTGTTGTAAGAATATTCACCTTCTAGTACAGGAAAGTTATTCTTACCCTGCTCTGTTTTTCTGCCTAGTCCTTATCACTACCAGACTTATTAATGTAATAACATTTCTGTTTTATTTATATTGTCTGTCTTTCTATATTCAGCTATACCAAGGCAGAAATTTCACATTTGTTTTGTTCACTGCAGTGCCCTAGATTCCTATAACAGTGTCAGCCTCTCCATAGGCCCTCAATAAATTATTGTTGAATGAATGAATTAATATGCAGTAGATCCTAATCTCTATCCTCATACTCAGGTCTCCAAGAACAAGCATTTTCTTTGTTTCTGTAACTGATGCAAGCTGCTTTTCATCAGATTAGTAGAGTGTGACTCAGCCACACCTAAGATCTGGGACCTACCCAGTGTCAAGGTGGCAGAGGGTTGGCACTAAATTCTCACAGTCATATTTCCATGCTGATACCCGAGTAATATCTCCTCTGGTTGCTTCTGAGTCATTCCTCCTACTACTCCTGACTTTGAATTTAGTGGCTCTCTCTCCTCCTTCTGAACTGCTCCTGGGCACACAGGAATCATTTGGCAGCTCCCATGACACACTAGAATTCAGGAGAATTCTATTAATAAATATATAAGGTCCATTCTACCTGGATACAATACAATCATTTCTCTTCTGAAGTCTTATCACTTACCCAGGACTCTATACCAAAGAAGGCTCAGAGGTTCTCTCTTCAGATCTCACATACTCTTCTAGGGTTTTCAGTAGGCACACCTCTCTTAGCCTGGGGCTGGGCCCAGAGAGTAGGAACTTCTTTCTTAGGAATTCATCAGTGCTTCTTGTCTGACTATCTCCTCTCTCTAATGATAGAAAAATTTCCCAGTGTTCAGTGTAAAGTTTGAGAATCTTCTCAGAACCTGTGCTTTTAAAACTCAAAAACTAGGCCAACAATTTTCTTTTCTTTGCTCTATACCATCACTTTTTTCTTCTGAGCCAGTGGACACAGAGTAGTTTAGTTGGTCAAACGTAGAAGAAAGGTAAAGGCATAAAAGAAGATATGAGGAGAAAAAACAGTTGTCAGCATTTCTAGAACATCACAACACACACACACACACACACACACATACACACACACACACACACACACACACACACACACACACAAATTTTAAAAATACCAGCCCAGTTGTTTCAGCCTCTCAATGAAAATCTCCATCTTTCTTTCATTTGGAAAATGGTAGATTAATTTATACAAGAGCTCTCAAACCCTCCTTCTAATAAGCTTTTCTAGGTAATGCCAATATTATCTATAGATACAGTACCAAACTCCTCATATCTGAGCACTGAAAGTGCAGTATCAGGTGGCAGGCCCCCTACTCAATCACCTCAACCTGCTTACCACCACCTTCTCTGAGAAACCCTTCCTAGTCATCCCATGAAAATGTCACCAGTCCCTTTTTTATGTCCCTGACTATATCCTGTTGCAATTCAATTATTAGACCGCAAGTTGTTGAAAACTCTAAAGAACAATGGCTTAAACAAAAGATAAGCTAATTTTTCTCATGTAAATGAAGTTTTAAAGTAAGAAGCCCAAAGTTGGAAGCTAGCCTCATGGTCACCAAGGATCTAGGTATAGTAGTAAATCTGCTTTTGCTGCTGCTGTACACTCTCCCTGCATGATTTCCACCTCTGCCCCACCTAGTGAGACTCTGATTGCTGTCCATGACTCCAAGAGAGCTGTTCAACTACCACATTTGAGACAGCAGGGGGGAAAAAAAGGAAGCCACAAAGGAGTACCGTTTACATTTAGAAAACATCCTGTACACAGAAATTCTGCTTATCTCCCATTGGCTATAACTTAATTGCAAGGACATATCTACCTGTAAAGTGTTTTACAGGTAAATAGTGTTTTAGTTGAAGGGCAATATTTCCAACAAAATTTGGGGTTCCTATTTGTAAGAAAGAAGAAAAGATAGATACTGGAAGGCATCTAGCTATTTCTTCCAGTCCTTATAAAATGGTTATGAACACTTGTTTACCTATCTTTTCCAGCATGTAGTAAGTTCCTTGAAGAAGGAAACAAAACAAAATAGTGTCTCATTCATGTTTCTTTCACAGATTCTAGGAGGGCCTGATTGGGGTTACACTTAATAAGTGTTTATTAATAAAGAAATTGAAGCACCTGCAACGTACCAGGTACTTAATATATGTAATCTCTAGTTTTTAATTAAAATATAAAACAAAACTATTAAAAGTGTACTTAAAAAGAATCCATTCAAACCCAAATTATTAAAATTGGGAATCAGGCTCATAAATATCAAGTAACTTACTCAAGATCTCATATCCCATGAGTGGCAGAGATTGGACTTAAAAGAAAAGAACTACCTGACTCCAGAGGCACCCTCTTTTTACTATGTAAGTTCCTGATGCTTCTAGGGTTTCCTTCCCTCCCACTAGAGTGACAGTACCAGAGAGGTAACATGGGTTGGTGAATCTTAGTTTATTGACCCTATCATGGTCACTGTACTGGGCTCAATGGTTAGAACAGGGCTTCCAGGGCTCTTGAGGGTGAAAACTTGGAACATCTCTTTTATTTACTATGAAAACTCTTCCACATTTGATCCTATACTTTACCATTTATTTCAACTGATCCTTCACTCCAAGCCCTACTCCAAGGGCCACTGATGAGACTATCTTTTGCTCTGCCTCAATGACTGCTTACTTCCTTTGCAGAGATTTTTCCTCATCCCATAAGGAGGGACTCAGTACCTAGATCACCAAGAGTGATCTTGCGGAGTCCACTCTTTATCTAAGATTTCTGCCCCCACTTAGTAAGACTCTGATTGCTGTCCTCAGCTGTCATCATAACTATGGTCACAAAAACAGAGATCCTCACAACCTCCTCTTCTCCATCTTAACAGTGCCTTAAAATAGTTTACTATCTAAAAATCAATGACCCCAAATCCACCAATTCTTTTAATATAACACAAATTATTCCTAAACATATGTAATCACATAATTATGTCTTTATGAATCCTATGACCAAATACATTGTATATGTTTATTATTTAAACTAATAAAATTTCATGTTTATCTATATTAAACATCATATCATACAAATCTGCCTTTTGAACAAGGAAATTCTTAAACACTTTTAGCATATAACTATACAAGGAGAATTAGTCACAGATCAAGATTAGAATACAGGCCTTGGGAGAAATGAACTAATTGTATGTCTTAAATGTATGTATTCTTTGGCTCTCTTCTTGTTATGCATCATATCAGCTGTCATTTAATCCTCAGATTGATCTATATGCAATAGCAATATCTACAGCCAGTAAATCAAGCCCCAGCTCTAATTATTCAATGGATTATATTCAGCAGCAAATTATATTCTCCTAATAAAATAATATTATAACCTCATGACCAATAATGCTGAGTTCTCTGCCTTCTTTCCAAATAGGAATTTTCAAGAAGCCTAAATGATTTGGGAAAAGAGTTTGTTTATGTTTGGGTCCTACATTTTCTGACCCAGCCAGGAAGTAATAAATAACATTTTAAGAACTTTTTTTAACTAGGATAGCAAACTGCCCAACCATTGGTGGAGATTTCTCATTTTCCGGTGGAAGTGTTGATGAGAGTCCTGCCATCATCCCACCGAACTGTTGAGTACTGCCAGCAAGGGGAAAGTCCAAATACCACTGGTATACGCTAGGCACAGAGTTGAGGGGCTTTCCAGGAACTGGGACAAGGAATAAGTCTGGAAATCTTTTAATAGAAGAATTTGAAAGCATAAAAAATTTTATTTTAACTGAATTCAAGAAATACAGTAGACTCTCAGTTAACCGGCACCCAGGGGGATTGGTAGATGTCGGGTAAATGTACCCGACACTCTCAAGCAACCGGCAAAACTCTCCAGCAACCAGCAAAATATCAAAGATATTCCAGTTAACTGAGAATCTACTGTATGTATTAAGTGCACACTAGAGACACATAGATTATAAGACATTTCTCACCCTTAATGAGTTTATACACTATGAAGAGAGATAGAGTTATAGCTAATTAGCTGATGCATGTGCCATGCATCATACTGTGCCATGCATGCCACTAAAAGCAAAAGAAAAATAATAAGAACAATAACGAGAATGTAAACACAAATACAAAAACAAACACAAATAAAAGAATAGCTAATATTTGCTGAGTGCTTACTGTGAGCTCTAAATGCATTGTCTCTTTTACTCTTCATGGCAACCTATCAGGTATAAGTCAGGTATAAGTTTGCAAGGGAAGAAATACTATTGGGAGGAGCAAGTGGGAGTAACAAATTCTGCCTTCTGGCATTGGAAAAGGCTTCACTAAGAAAATGACATTTGTTGGGATCATCAAATCTGGTTCCTGCCATAACCCCCACCAGGCAGTGATGGAACTTTATAATAAAGTCACTGATAGAAATTATATACTGGGGGATTTCCAATGCAATTGCTAATGGGGAAAACTGCTTATCCTAGATGACTAAATGTGTTGTTCTAGGTCATTAAAATTGTATTATGCATATGCTGAGGTTGGGATTGGCTAAAATATTATGGAGGGCTACTAATCTGATCACTAGACCATCTTCAGTAAATTTGTTCAGGGATGAGTCAAAGTTAAAAGTATAAATCCAGATGTAAATAAGGAAATAATTGGATTGCCTGCATCAGTTAATGAGAATTTTTGGCCAGCTGGAACCTTTTAAAATTTTTATTTATCACAAAATATTTTGTGCATTCATAAAAGTATGTCTAGTGAATGGCTAAGGTATAAAGAAAACAGAAAATTACTAATTCTGGCAAAGCCTCTGATATCTTTCCCCATTAGTTTTTTATTTTCCTTAATTTCCTTCCTTCCCCACTGAGGATTATGGCTTTTTAAAATTGTATAACATATGCATGTAACCTATAAATATATGCTACTTATTTTCGTACATTTAAACTTCATTAAGCAAAATTATATTCTGTGTATGTTTTTGTGATTTGATTTTTTTCACTACATATTATGTTTCTGATTCTCATTCATGTTAAAGCAGAACATTACATTTAATCATCTTTACTACTGTATAATATACAAATTATTGATCCTTTCTCCTATCAATGGACATTTGCATAAATACAGTATGAATATTTTTATACATTATTTACATGAGCAAGAATTTCTCTACAGTATTTACCTAAGAATGAAATTGCTTGGTAATAAGATATGTTTTCTTCAAATTTAAAAAAATAATGGCAAATAATTTTCCAAAGTGGTTGTACTGATTTACACTCTTAAAGGGTCTATGTGTCTCAAACTCTTATAAAGACTAGTATTCTCTCACTTTGCCAGTTTGATAGGAGTAAACACTAATTTATTATAGTTTTAATATTAATTCCTCTGGTCACTAATTAGGTTAATTTTTTCAAATAGTTTTTAGCATTAATGTTTCTCGTTCTGTGTAATGTCTTTTTCATGTCATTTGACCATTTTTCTCTTAGCTTTTCTTTTTCTTTGGCCTCTGAAATACATTCAGTTTTTAAGTTAACGTGATCAAATTCATTACTTTTTTATTTATGGTTTAAATTTTGAGTGACGTTTAAAATTATATCCCTATGTAGAGTAAAGATTTAATATTCTCTTTTAGAAATTGTAAAGATTCTTTTTAAGTTTCAAACTTTTTTTAATTCATTTTTATTGTTAGACTTATTGGGGTGACATCTGTTAGCAAGGATTACACAGGTTTCAGGTGTACAAGTTTTAAACTTTTAATTCACCTGAAAGAGACTTGTTTAGAATATGAGGCAGAAATCCAATTTTATCTGTTTCCACAAGGATAGCCAATTGTCCCAACACCACTAATTGCATAGTCCAGTTTTCCTCCTTGGTTTGTAATGTGAGCTCTGTTCGTCAGGCTTCTATGGGTGGGTTTGTTTAGATGATCTCTTTATGTACCCATACATCGAGCTAATATAAAGCTTTATGACAAATCTTTATAGTTAGTAGGTCAAGTTTCCCCACACTTTTTTCCCTTTTTAAGGTGTTCTTGGCTGTTTGTTTGCCCTTTCCTCTTTCATATGCATGATAGACACTATCTATCAAGTTTCATCAAGAACTTAATTACCATTTTAACAGACCAATTATGGGAGATCTGATCATTTTATCTAGGAACAAGTTATATCTCTATTTATTTAGGTCTTCTTTAATGATTTTCAGTAAAATTGTGTACTTTTCTGCATAAAGACTTAGCCATCTTTTTTTTTTTTCTTTTTGGTATGTGGGTAGCTCCCTGGCTGGGAATCGAACCCAGGCCGCAGCACTGACAGCGCCAGCACCGAAGCCTTAAGCCACTACACCATCAGGGAACTCCCAAAGACTTAGTCATCTTTTGTTAAATTTATTCCTCACTATATTTTTATTGCTATTTTAAAATATATTTTATTTGAAATTAACACTTTATTAATTATTAGTTGCTATTGTATGACTATGGAATTGACTTTTAAAAAGTTGATTTTACATCTGATGATCTTGTTAACGTCTTTTAATGCATGTATGTGTCTGTATGCAAATGAAAAATCTACTTGGACAATTTTCATATCATCTCTGAATAATCAGTTTTGCTTATTTTTTTCAAATCATGTCAACTTCTACTTCTTTTTCTTGACTTACTCCAATGACTAGAGTCTCTAATACAATGCTGGATCAAAGTCATATCACTTGACTTCTAAAACTTAGAATATTTCAATGGCCTTCTTGCACAGGATCCCAGTTAACATTCTTGGACTCACTCCATTGTTAGTTTATGTGCTGTCAAAGGAAGAGACAGTTAAACTCTGCTGTCCTAGGTGACAGTTGGCCTATCCTAGGTGGACATGCAGGGACCCAAGGAGATGGCTGCACAATGAAATCTGCCTTCTGAGAAGGGAGAGCCTGCTTCCAGAGCAGTAAGCACCAGCCCTTTAACTATCATTCCATTGACCTATCTCAAACTAGCCCACCTTCTTGAATAAAATTGACATCTTGTAAGTAGCCATGCTTTTTTTTATATTCTCTTACTTCAACTACTTTGAAAAGTGAGGTGACATTTCTGCCATAAGATGAGTTAGAAAGAGATCCCAGGCAAAAGAACTATCAATCCTCCCAAGAACCAAATTTGCATTGGTACTAATATGCTTGATTGTCTTGCCGGCCCCAGATGTATCATATTTATTATCTTTGTAACCAAGTAAATGTGCTTAGGCTTTCCTGCACACAGTCTCCTGCCTTCCCTTCTAAATCCCTATTAAACGAATTGGAATTTCAGCAGTCAGTGGCAGATTTTGGTCCACACTACTTTTTTCTGACTTATGAGAGTAAAAATGAGCATTTTAGTTTTAATTCCAGTGAACATATAATTTACTGAAGAAACTGAGGCACTGAGAGTAGGAAAAGAGTGATAAATAGATAAGATGACTGAATGCAGGTACAAATTGGAACTCTCCTGGAAAAATGAAAGTGTATATAACCACTCTAGCTCCTCTCCCCCACATGTTTTTGGGTCATGTTTCACCCCTAATTCAAATGGTTTTCAGTTCTATTTTGTGAGAGATTCATGCAACCCTGGTCCAACCTTCCAACCTACCAATTCACTTGGAAACCGCAAATGAGGTGTAACTAAAGTATCTTGTGAAAAGTCATTTGAATGAACCTCTGATTGACCTCAAATGCTGTGTTTCACATACTTTGTACTGTTGCAAAAGATAAGGCTCAATCTTCCCATCTGTACTCTTCTTTCCAAATTACGTTACTGAAATTTCCCATTAAAGTGGATGGCATACATTATTTAACACATAAAATATAACAGAAACTGTGTATTTGTTTTTGATCAGGAAAATTTGCTGTGAACAATACCACATCAAGATGCTCTTTGGTATAATTTTTGGGCTTTATTGGTGATACAGAGAGAAAAGCATTTCAGTTGTTTTCAAAGAACATTTAAACGGGTTTCCAGCTTATTTTGCCTACCTGACAGGCCTGATAGGCTGCTCATCTTCGAATACCTTTGCATCAAGCCAACCTCAGTTATCATTTAATAATTACATTTTAATTGGTTTCAACTATTGCAATAACAAGAGGAAATAACCATCAAGTATAGTAGATATGACTTTGAAAGAGAAAGAGAGTGAAGTAGTGACTACTCCAAATGAAGAACTGGCTTATCAGAAACAGATAGCATAAGTTCTACAAACTACATTTTCTGGTAATCCCTATAGTATCCTGATGGTCTTCAGTTTTATACTTGCATAAGAAATTAAAATGTTTATCTGCCAAGAAAGGTGGATAGAAAGAGTTAGTTCAAGGCCAGCACTGAGTCTAGTCTTAATAGGAACATGGCGTTGAGACTCTCACAAAATTGCAAATGAAAATAAAAATCAACATTTATTAAATTCCTGCCATTTGTCAAGTTTTTATTAGGTGGCAGTTGCCCTATCCTAGCGCTTAATCATTATTATCTTGTTTGATCTTCATGCCCTTGCTATCTCCATTTTACAGATGAGTAAAGTGAGTCACTTGCTTGAGCTCATAACATAATGATAAAGCTTGGATTTTATTCTAGAGCTAGTGCCCTTAAATATTGCAGTAAATGGTATGGTTTGTTGTATATGTGAATTAAGTGCCAAACTTCTGATGCTTTCAAAATCTCTTACAACCTTATCTGCAAACTCACCCTTCCTGCCTATGACAGGTTTTTACCAATGCTCCATGACTATTTATTCATCCCCACATTGATTCATTCACCAAGGATATATACTGTTAGAAGTACTTAAAGAAGTGGGTATTGCTCTCAGACTGTGATAATAAAGGAAGCTTTCACAGGTAAGACTACAGTTGACCTATTTCTTCTAAAAGTAAGAATGAGAATCTTTCCAAGTTAGAATACAGTGTGACAAGACATAGAATTTAAAAAGCATAATGATTATTTGGGAAACATGGTGGTTCAATGTGGACACAACATAACATATTGTGAAAGAAAATTTATTTGGAAAGGTAGGTTGGTCCACATCATAGAAGTTATCAGATTATTTTAGGAAGACACACACATCCCCCCAAAACTGACAGTTCCTTCAAGTTAAGAACCATGACATTCATTTTAGTGACCCCCCTCTCCAAAACAGGACATTGTATGGCATCTAATTCATTTAAGATAAGACATTTGTATATTTTCTAAGTACATAAAAAAATAAAATGTCATTCTTCCCAAGGCAATATACTTTTTAAAAAAATATTGATCACAATCGTAAATGAAAAGGATGCATTCAAGTGATGTAGTGGGGTGCACATAAAAAGATAAGAGAGAAATTAAGGAGTTAGCAGTATCTCAATAGAATTTCTAAAATTGCATGAACTAATTAAAAAATAACATTTTACATACTTCTGCTATGTGCCAGCCAGTGTTCTCGGTATTCCTCAGTGTCTCACTTAACAAACCTTATGAATACATACAGTTATTATTATGCCCAGTGTCCATTCAGGAATATTGGGAGCTATTAGTAATCTTAGTCACATTAGATTAAAATTAGCTTGTAATGAGAATTTATGAAAGCTTCTAATTTATAATTTTATTAAGCCTGACCACTCTTCAAGACTTGGCAACATTAGAAAGCTTCTCCTGCATGGATATACACACATAGTTAAAATGTCCACTGTTTAGGAGAAGAAAGCTTATTATTAGAATGTATGAGTAATTTGTGTTGCCTTAATTGATTAGGTGCTATGCTTGCTTTTTAATTTTTATTACTTCAGTGTCATTATTTTTATAGGTTAATACTGCTAAAATTGGTAATAATTTTTTACTTTTAAGTAACTGACATGGAATAATAATTTGAGTATAGTTTTCATTATTTTGTTCTACTCCAATTTTTATCATATTTTTTAATAGTAGAACATTGAGAATGGGTAAAAATAGAAGAATCAAGGAATCTTTTGGTCCACCTAAGTCAGAGAGAGAGAGAGAGAGAGAGGGAGAGAAAGAGACACAGAGAGAGAGAGGAAAGGAGGAAGAAAGATATGAAATACTGACCTAGAAGATGAATGCTAAATAAATGTCACCACTCCCCCTGTTCTAACAGCTGCCACCGCTAATGGTCAGCACTCTTCCCCACTGAGGTAGAATGCAATTTCAGAATCGTTCTTAATCCTACATTCCAAATACTATGTGGGCAATGGTATTTGCAATCTCTATCCTATTGCTATACTGTAATCCTTGGTTAAAAAAGAATCCACAACATAATTACCACTAGAAAGTTATTATAAGTTATGATTTTCGCTTGCACAGTTAGGACTATCTAGCAGTTAACATCATCGCTTTCATAACCGTGCTTAGCCATCATGCTAAGGACTTCACGCATTATCTTATTGAGCTTTCAAAATTAACCATATGAGGCAAAGACAACCAATCTCTACTTTGCGATATTTCATAGTTTAAGCCTCAGAGGCAAAGCATATTTCCAAGTATTGAACTGATAGTCCTCTAATCCTAACAACTAGTGACATTTCAGTCTTTGGGCAAAGGAATGAATCCCTAGGAGAATATTCTAGAAAATCTCCAAATAGCAAATATCTAAATAATTCTAAAGAAATACAAATGCAGGTGCAATAAAAGATAAAGAGGCTATGTAGTGGAAGTTTTTCAATGCAGACAAGGTAGGGCTGTAATTAAATCTTTTGATATAATATAGACAAAGGAAAGAAATATTCTGCAAGAGTATGCATTGTGTCAGGGAATACAACAGGTATTTTCATCATACTTAATCTCCACAACGACCTGGGAGATGAGTATTATTAGCTCCTACAAAGAAGAAAAACAATATTTAGAGAAACTAAACTACCTTTCCTAGTCTCGTCTACGAACCAGGATTCAAACTAAATACCTTGAATCCAAAGCCCGGACACAACCAAATTAGGCAACCTGAGAAACTAATTAGTGTCATTCCTAAATAATTTTTGATTGGGCTCAGAAAACACTGCCATTGAAATTCAAAGTCACTGCATCCCACAGTTTGGGACTGACCCAGATCAGTGACACACTCAAAAGCAAGGTCTAGGCAACCTTTATAGCTAAGTATTGAGGAAGAAAACAGAGTGATCCACACATGTGAACAATTCCTTATGCAATAACTTTTTATTTTAATAAAATATTTCTTCTCTCTACCAAGGTAAACTCTTTTTCTTTCTCACCCAAAGTATAGGTATCAAGGGCCATCATCATTCATTTTACCCCTTTGTACTGTCATCAGACAAATCATGCTAGTGATTATTTCTGCTCAAGACTTGTCAGTGAAAATGTATCAGGAAATGTCAACCTTCCACTTCTCATCTTAAAGATGATAACATAAAATAAGAACTGAAATTCACAAAGGTGAACTCATCTGTACTAAGCATAAAAGCACATAATCTTCAGGATGAATTATTTCAGGGTTTCAATCTTTTGAGTCAGATAGCCAATTTAGCCAAATTATTGAGTTGAGTGTTTTTGCTTTCTCCCAGAAAGAGACAATTCAGAAGGAGGTTTTCACTCATGCCCCCATCAAATCTTAAATTTAAAACTAGGTTATCATTGGCTCAGATTTCCTGACATTTTGAAAGCAATCTGGAGTCAGAGACTTTGCACCCCTTTTTTCTTGTTGTGCTTCATTAAAAAATGTGTCCCCTATCAATCCACTAATCAGTGAGAGCTCCCAAAATCAAATATGCCTTCTCATCTTTTTCAATCCCCCTAGGATAATAATATTGGTCAAATTTCATTGAAATTTCACTTAGTTGATGTTACAGACATTTAGAGAAGTGGAAGATCACTATGAGGATCAGGACTGGGAATCTGTTAGCTTTCTTATGGCTGACTTGACCTTAATTTTTTTAAAAATTGAAGGCAAATATCGTTTCCTACATAAAACATTTCTATAAATGGGGTGTGACTTGCACACTAATAAAAAGTCTGTAAGTTCTTCCCTTAGCAAGCAAATTAAAAATATAATTTCTTTTACATGTATTTAAAGAGTGGATTGCTAGATTTTCATTTTTGTATTAAGACCAGTCTTTTCAGAATTATTTGTCAAGTCTTCCATTTTATGTCATGTATAGTAACACTAAAAATTATGAACTTAAATGTAAAAATTAGATTTAAACATAATTACCCACATGTTATCTCCTAAATATATTTTAAATTGTTTCTTATTATAATATATGCTTCTTGAAAAAGTTTTGCTAAAAACAAAAAAAAATTAAATAAAATTCTCCCATAGTCTACCACCTATTCAGAGGTAAGCTTTACTAATATTTTAATGTGGATGTCCCACCTTTTGTCTTTCCCTACAAATTAATATGTAGATAATACATTCATTGGATGTTAGCAAAGGAAACTTAATTGAAGAAATTAATGTAAAAGGGTGTGATTTACAATAAAGATACTATGATGTCTCCCTGAACTCACAAGAAGGAATGAAGCCAGGTCTTAGAAACAAACTAAAACACTGCAAGGGAATGAAGAAAACCTGTTCTCTCCATTCTTCATCTGTTTCTTTATCATAACAGAAAATGGCAAGCACCAAAATCTTGTGATTTTAAATCTCCTCTATCAAGTGAGCAGCTAAACTGAGACTGGATCCTCTCGGTCACAATCCCAAAGCTCTCTGGGAAGGGAATAAAGATCATTTAAATAACCTATTCTTATCCACCAGCCACAGACAAGAGCATGCTTACGTTATATGAAAACGGCTGCTTCCAGCGAAACCATGTTTGAGTTGAGAAGGACAGTAACCCCAAAACAGGAATCACTTAGCTGACCAGACACCCATGAATGTCCACTAGAAGTATTTTTATTTTGCAAAAGTAAAAACAAACCATACATATTGTTTTTATAATTCTCCCTCTCCCTCACTTAATAGCTTTGGTTAATGTTCAAATGGGTTTCATTTATTCTCTATTTTTGTTATCGATCAAATTTTCTCTTATATGTTTATTCCTTAATATAGTGCTTTCCAATCTCTTTTACATTATGGCACATACATGGAAAATAATGCTTCTGTTGCACACTCAGTAAACTGGAAGAAATATGAGGGCATCTATATAGAACTTGGTGCAAATTATATTTTATTTGTATTATGAAGTCATGATTAAAAAATAAAACAGCAAAAAAGCAAAATTGAAGAACACATTAAATATTGAATTTGTATAAAGTTTTCAAATAAAACATTCTCAAGTTTTAATAAAAACTTAGGCTTGCTTCAAATCTTATTTATATCCTATTTTACGCTTGAAATAACTACACAAAATTCCTAACGAAAAATTTGTCATGAGGATATTTTCAAATTCTTTTTGTTTTCAAATTCTTTATGGGCACCATCAATGAGAACTTTGTTTGCACAGGTTGATGATAAGAAAAAGTTTAAAACATTTTTACAGTTATTCAAAAATGTACACATTTAAATTATATTTAAAGAAACTAACAGCTCTTCCTTTTCTTTTTATCTATTAATGTAATATTGAACTTTCTTGTGATGAGGTAAATGGATTTTGAATCCATTGAAATTTTTTCATATTAAGTATTTAAAAATTATATATACACACATGTATAGAATGTTCTAATTTTCAGAATGAGTATATATTCTTGGAGAGGTCATCCTGAAGCTAGCCAAGTTGTGACTAAAAAGAGCACTCTGTCACAAATGGGCAGAAGTTTCCCATATATGTGAAATCAGGGAACTGTACTCACTCAGAAGACCCCACACTGGACCAACCTGAGCTGGGGCTAGTGCAGTATCCACCTGACAACAACTTGTTAACATTGGCTGCTAAAAGAGATAACCAGGGGGTATGAGTACTTCCTTGCCTGGGCTCTACGCAGTGTGGTGGAGCAGAGTGCAAATGATGGATGACACAGTGCCAATCTGTGGGGACTGAAAGGAACAGTATCAGACCACTTCACCCTTCAAGGAGCCCTGGATGATGCAGCTCATGTGAAAGGCTATGGAACTCCAGCACCCTCAGGCCTACCCAGCCACTTCACAATCGGAGGAGATCATCTCCTGGCTTGCCATTCGTAGCACATTGGCAAAGTCGTGAGCTAACAAAATGCAAGTGTTATTTATTTTATTCTACTAGATCAGTGGTTTTCAAATTTGGTTCTATGAGCTCTAAGATTTGTTACAGCACCTCAGAGCCCTCACGTGGGTGAAGGGTGAGAGCTCTGGGTTTTCCTCTGTCAGCCAGCACAGTCTTCATGATATCTCTTTCATATTCATATATCTGAGTGTTTGTATGAGGAAAAGGAAAGATTTCTACTGCTACAGACAAAACTGTTTTAGCCACCAATATTGGTGTTCATCTTTAAAACTTTTTGAAAATGTATATATAGATATACATTTCTATCAACAGCAAGCATGAAATAATGTACTCCACCCTGTAAAATGTGAAATTTCATTCCCTCTCCCTTTACTACTCAAGATTATTGAAATGGTCGAGGATTTTAGATCGTAATCTGTTAAACACATTTTGATGCTGTTTGTCTTCACTTTTTTTTTATTTTTGACATTTGCAGTAAGTTTTATAACTACATTAACAACAGTAATCTAAATTTAATGCTATTTCACTGGTTCCTTCTTTTACTATATTTTCTTTTAGAAATCTTCCTGATTTCTAATTCTTTATTGTGATTAATTTCTTAGTTCACTAGAGCATTTATTCAATACTATTTTTAAGAAAGGTAGACTAACAGTATGTTTACTTTTCTTTTTTTTTTTTTTTTTTTTTTTTTTTTTTTTTTTTTTTTTTTTTTTTTTTTTTGCTTTTTGGTATGTGGGTAGCTCCCTAACTGGGAATCAAACCCAGGCCACAGCACTGACAGCACCAGCACCGAAGCCTTAAGCCACTACACCATCAGGGAACTCCCTAACAGTATGTTTTCTGAAGCCTTGTGCATTGGAGATTGTTTTTTCTCTGTCTTCCCATGTGAAAGCTAATGTGGCTTGGGTTGCAATTGTGGAAATGCAGCATTTTCCCCTTGAAATTATGTGGACAATGTCCCATTGTTTCCTGCCAGTGTTCATTCTAAAGAGAAGAATTCTGATGTCAACTAGATTATGTTTTATAATGAATCTGTTTCATTGCACTGAGAAATCATTGAATTAAAAAAATTTGCCCTTATGTATCTAGTCATTTTAATTATATCAAGTCTAAAATTCAAGTTTATCCTCCACTTAAAAATACTTTTCTTTTACTATTTCTTTGATTGTTACTTTCTTCCTTTCTTTAAGGCATTTCAATTATATGGTATCAGCTTACCTAAACCATGTTTGGTATCTCTTTTCTCTTTGTTTGCATTCCTTTATCCTATCCTTTTGTGTCTTGGGGCAATTTATCAAGCTTAATTCTCATTAATTAATTCCATTTTCTCCTGTGTTCAATTTACTGTTTGCTTCTTCCATTGCATGAATTCAGAGTTCATAATTTTCATCTCCAAGAAATATTTCTGACTTTCAGATTCTTCCCTTTTTAAAACTACCTCTTTTTATGTCATTAATACAATATACACTTATTGAAAATACAAATGAGAGATTATCTGAGAGACCTTCCTATGACTTAAAGGGCAACATTTGCCTTGGTTCATTAGCGTGCCTGGTTTTTGAGCTGCTGCTGCTTCTCCCATATCCAGTGAGTTTTCTCCGTTTCCCCATTCTGCAGAGGGACAGCTATGTTTGCCCATCATTGAACATTCAGACAGAGTCTGCCTCAGAGAACATGGGTACCTGATCAAATATTTCAGGCTCAAGGCAAGTAGAAAAGGAAAATTTTAGATTTACTGTAGTTTTAGTTTATGAGATTAGAAATATGCCTGTCCCCAGAGAAAGTGGAGGAAGCTAAGCCCCAGGGCAGTCACTTAAGAAAACCTCATCCCTGTGTCAGTGGTTCTTTTTGATGTGTGTGCCAGCCAGAAAGTTAACTGGGGCCCCTCCTTCCCCTCTTCAACTGTCACAATAGGAACCTGCTCAACTTAAGGTATCATGTGAACCAATTAGAAACCCTTACTGAGTTCTATGAGGCAGGTGGTTTCCTCATCTATAAGGAAGAATGCTAATACCTCATGCCAGTGTTGCGAAGGTCACATGCACACACACACCTGTCACATTACATGCCCCTGCAGGCTATGTTAGATGTTGCTGTGGACTTCCACTTCATGTCCCCTCTTTACCCACACATGGGTTCTTCCTCCCCATACAACAATTTCAAAGATGGACAGCATTTTCCTCAGTCTGGTCTCATCATTTTATTCCAATTACATTAATTTGCTCTTATCAATGGGAATTTGTAGGACAGAGTAAGTTTTTACCCCCTTCCACAGTACTCGACACAAAGTCACTTCCTAATTTAGGTTTATTGAATTAAAGACTATCCATAGCATCAACTCCCCTCTTAATTCTAAAACTTCCCTAGTTATAAGTGTGAGACAGTGAACTAATGTCACCTCTAAAATGTCGTCTTACTGAAAACAGTTTTATCACAGTTGGCAGCAGCTGACACCAATCAAAGTCCAATTAGTCGATGTGAATGTCAGAGAAATTATTTTTAGACTCCTTTAGGGCTGGGAGTTGGAAAGGCAATCGGTCAGTTGTGTTAGACGAGAGGCTTGAAAATCTACTGAAGAGTTTTTAAGAGAGTTGGAACACCTAAATGAACATATTCTAATCAAAGATAGACTGAGCAGCTGAAATCTGTTCAAAGGCATTTAGAGCCTCAGCACTGAGCTAATTTTAATCACCATCTTTAGATAAGAGAGAAATAAGCAGGTCACTTTGGTACATTTAGAAATGCTATGTGAGGTTTGAGACTGAGAGAACAAGGAGGTGGAATATTGAGTCTCACACCAAGACTACAGAGGCCCAAATAGCTCTCTATCATGAGACCAATACTCCTTTGCTGTTTCTGGAATAAGTTCAAAAGAGTATTGATTCTGGAAAATAAAATGGAAATCATTTTGAAGCTACCAAATTAATCCTTCTTTAATGATTAAAAACATGGTTCATCTACGATCAAAACAAATCTGAAAATGGCAAGAGTCAAACTATATGAACAAGCTAACAGGATCTGTAGTACAAGAAAATAAAAATAAATATTCATATTTTTTATCATTCCATCCCAGTAGATTTAGCTGTATGTGGTACAAAGAGAAATTGGTCAGATAAGATCAAACCATGGTTGTTCATGACAATTAACTTAATGATGCCTAAAAGGAGGCTGCATTCCAAAGAAAGCAGAGCTACCGCCACCTCACCTTAAATGAGAGAATTAAAATCCTATATGTTAAGATACCACAACTTTGGGGTTTATTTATTACTGCAGTATAGTCTAGCTTCTTCAGTTAGCTTTCATTGAATTATGTTGTCAAATGAAGCAACCACAAAATATTAGTGGCTCAAAACACTATTGGATATTCTCACATTAGATGTGATTATAGATTGACTGTGTCTCTGCTCTATGTGTCTTCATTCCAGGATACAGGGTGAAACAGCTTTGTTTGGTGTGCTGTTGTTCTCCTGGCATAAGCAATAAAGCTGCTGGAACCACATGATGACTGTTAAGCTCCTGTTCAGAAGTGGCACACAACACTTCTATTTCCATTTCAGTGCTCAAAGAAAGTCACAAGGCCAAGCCTTACCACAATGGACCAGAGCACTATAATCCCTTCATAGGGAGGGGCAGCAAATAATGGAGAAGAATAATACAGTCTACCACATTATCTCACCCTGGCTAATACAGATTTTGGGAATGGAAGTGGTAAGCTATCACTAGAAAACAAAATAAAACAAAACAAAAAACTCTAATATGTGACATTGGTCTAGCAGTACAATGTTGATAAGAGTGCTATCTGAAGTTGGAGAGATGTTGATACATGTAATATATTTGGTGAAACCATCTCCTGAGATAGCATGGAAGGCAGATTGTGTATCTACTGGGAAGGCATCTGCAGAGAGAGAAGTAAGAAACCTAAAATTTAATTTACTGTTTGTTGTTATTGACTGTGTTTGGCAATATTACAAGACAAATAATACCTCAGGGAAAAAAATGGGCAATTTCAAGCATAAATGAAGTAAGAAGAGAATCTAGAAATGCATTGTCTCGTAAGACCAGAAAAACTGGCAGCTTCCAGACACCAAATAATAAGAGATAAAATGTAAAAATAACTTTAATTAACAAACTAAAAAGAAGTTTGGTCTTTGCAGCAGAGCTGCCAACTCACCCTAAAACATATATCAATCTAATTTTGAATTAATACATGAAAGATAAACTGCTACTTTATTTCAGTTAGTAAATTTTGGGTTCTCTTTTTTACAGGAGTTTAGTTTATACACTGACTAGCACGCAACTGTAAAATCACTCTAGGTACCACTGATTCCAAGATTGAAATATATTTGTAGGTACTGACATTCTTGCCAGTTCAGTTCAGTTCTTCAAACATTAATTGTAAACCAGAGAGATTTAGAGATATGAAGTGTTTACCCTCAAGAAGTTACAATTGATTAAGGGAAACAGCAACATGAATAGAGTTGTGATACAATGCAGTAAATGCTGTTGCAGAGGAAAGTAAGTATGGGGTGTTGTGGGAGCACAGATGTGAGACACGTATCTCAGCTGGAGGCATGAGCTCAGGGCAGGTTTTGCAGAAGAGGAGATGCCTCAGCAGAGTTTTAAAGGGAAAAACAAAGGAATTATCCTTGCAAAGGAGGAGGGAATAGTGTTCCAGGCAGAAAGTGCCATGGGAACTAAGTCAAGTATATGAAGGAGACGTCTTTATTCTTATTCCAGGGTCTGTAGCTGAGTATTTTATCCAGGATTGTCATTCATGAGTACCAGGCCACTGGGAGTCTGGAAGCTACCTATTGTGTTTGCTTTCTTTCATTAGAGAATCATTTCAGACGGCCATTCTTAGAGAGTGTCCTTAGATATATTTGGTCATGTATGTTAAATGCTAAGGGCTTCCTATTCTTTTCTGTCACATGGTGGTTGAAAATTCTTCATGGTGTTTCTACAGAAACACATTTGTTCCTTGATCCAGGATAATAAAGATAATGTTTCCCTCCAGACATCATCCCAAGCTTGGAGAGAAGTTTACTAGCATCACCCTTTCAAAGATAGGTGCTTCCTCAACTGTGATGGGTGCTTCCTCCTACTGTGTGCACATCACCTAGGTCCCATGTGGGACTTCGGGGCAAGGGGATCCAATGCAAACGTAAAGCTCATGCAGCCTGCCAAATCATCAGCAATAAGGTCCTTTGTCTCTGATCTCCTGCATACTGCCAGCACCTATGAAATTGTGGCAGCCTATCTTGTTAGTTTGCAAGTAATTGAAACCTCAGACTCCTCACAGTTATTGACATTCCAGAGATATTTTTATTTTAGGTCAGAAAACACTCCCTTTAACCAAGGAATGAATTTCTAATGAAGAATTTCAGACATTGGCAACAGGTTAAGAAATATTTTTTAAGCAATGGACTCTTCTATCATCAGCACCTTGTCCACCTGTATGTTAGGACAACCTGGCTGAGTGCTCTGGCAGTGGCCTCTCCTCTGAAATGAAGGAGTGGGAAAATCAGGGTGAGTGGAGACTTCAGAGGGATGTTACTGATGCCTCTCAATGTATTGTAAAAGAAAATGCTTTGGAAGCCTGGCAATGATTCATACCTTTTATATTGTTGAATATATTGTGTCATGTTCTAGAGTGTGGATCTGCAGTTAAATCAACTTTATGGGAAACCATACACATCTAACTCCCTGCTTTGTGAACTACAGAGATTCCCCATTTTTTAGGGAGTGATCCTGGTCATATAAACAAAGCTATCTCATCAGCACAATGTCTATTTCTAGCCTGTGGTAAATAAAAAAGAAAGCACATGGAAGGTAAGCATATTTCTTTGGCATGGAAGTTATACACTTCCCTTCTATTCATCCTGACTTGGTCATATGGCCATGCAGAACTTCAAGGGGAGCTGGGAAATGTTGCCTTTGGCTGGGTTACTTCTAATTATGTGCTCTGCTAAAATTTAGTGGAAGTGAGTGGGAGCTCTATAGTTACAGAGAGAAGAGAAAAAACACTGGGAGGCAGATAGTTCTCTCTTTCACAGACTGAAAATATGATGAGCCACTCTCCTGTGCTTTCTTGCAATAAATCCAAATACCAAAAGTAATCTGTTGAGTTACTTCCTTAAAAAGCCTGGCCAATACATGTGTAAGCCCTCAACAAGTACTTCTTAATTAACCTGGTGGGATAAAGTGCTTTTTCTTTATGTTTAAAGAATGACTACAACAGCACCTGCGAGTGTCCATGGTAGTAGATTCAGGGTGAGGTCCAGAGATGATGTTTCATGGAAATGAAAATCTCTTGTGTGCCTGGCCAACTGGACTTACTCAGTGCAGAGAAGTCAATATCACTAACATTCAAGGGTAACAGACATTTCTCTCTCACTGCATCACTGTAGATTAAAAACCAGTGTTGGTGGAGGTGATGAAGGAGGTATGGTTTATCCTCCCTTTCACTCTGCATGAACTTGCTCATGGGAAGACATAATGAGAATAGGAAAGAGGAGGAAAATCTTTTTACCCTGATCACAGGTTGTTTTAGAAATAAGGAGAGAAATAATGTCCAATTAAGACTGGTCTGTTTCCTTAATGGATTATCTAAATAATTCAGCAACATATTTTCTTGCTCGATGCAGGGGATGCAGTTTAAAAGGTGCCAACCAGCATTTTATTCAATATTTCTAAGACCTTTTGGAAATGAACTACCGAATTGACTGGGATCTCAAGAGCAATTCAAATAAAAGTTAAAAAAAAAAAGATGACAAGCCCTTCATAACTATTTTTGTGTGTTAAGTGGAAACACACCTAACTAAATGAAACCTAAGTCAGTCACCGAGTGTCATCAGCACAATTTCTCATTAGCAGCTCATAGTTTGAAAGACACCTTAACAGCTTAACCCTACAATAGGCATCATATGTGCCACCAGAATCTGAAATAAGCTACATTTGCAGTGTACTTTTAGTTATACTACTTTAGGTTGTTGACTGTTTTTGCTCTGTGCTGTCAATTCTAAAATGGTTCTTCCTCATGCATATGCCTTATGTCACACTTTCTCAGGCGATGTTTCTCTTCCCTTTGGATCTTCCACATTGTGCCTAGAATAATCCTTCTAAAACACAAGTTTCATCATGTTGCTCCCCTACTTATTCGCTTCCATGAGTTCTCATAGACAAAGGAAGCGGTTTTCAATGGCTTCCTCGCTTCAACTCACAAGACAAATGTCATTTAGATGGAAGAACTCACCCATTTCTGCCCAAACCCTACTCCCCACGTTTTGTAAAGATGCAAAGCAAATACTGACACAAATATTTGTCAGAGAAACCTGATGTACCTGTACTAGCTAAACATCTCATTTCACGAGGAAAAAAAATAGCCGAAGTCTGCAGATCTTTATTTTTATGGAAATTTTTTACTTTTTCTACCAAAACCCTAAGGTTTTTCCTAATTCAGGGTCTTTGCATCTTCCCAAATCTTTGTATGTATGCTCTCACTTCTTCTAGCTTCTGCTCTGTTGCCACCTCCTTAGGGAGGACTTCTCTGATGGCCCCTAGTCAATGTTATAGTACCTATTCCTTTATGCTCCTCATTGCATTTTCTTAATTTCTTCTTCATTGCATTTATCACTCCATGAGATTTTATAATGTACCTTTTGTTTTTCTGTTTTTTTAAATTTATTTTTCACTCTCCACTCAGAGAATATTACGTTCTTTAAGGACAAGATCTTTCTTATTTAATGCTATATTCCCAATAAACACAAGAACAACGCATGTATTTGCTGAATGAATGAACCAATGTTGATGCACTACTCACTATCTCTTAAGCTAGAACTATTTTTATATTAAAACTTTTTCAGAAGTATAATGTACACTCAGAAGACTACACTTATATATCCTAAATGTACAATATGTTATATTTCACAAATGGAACATGTTTGTGTAACCAGCACCCAAACTACTCTAAAACCCCTCACACTTCCTTTCAGTCACTAGCATAAATTAGGTTTATCGATTTTTGAACTATATCTAAATGGAATCATAAATATGTCCTTTTTTTCTGACTTCTTTCATAGAATATGTATGAGATTCATACATATTATTGTATCCAGTTGCAGTTTATTCATTCTCATTGTTACATAGTTTTCCACTGATGAATATGCCTTTTTTTATCATTAAAATGTGTTGTTGATGGCCATGTGGGTAATTTCCAGGTGAGGACTATTACAGATATTGCTGTTATGAACATTCCAAGACATGTTTTTGGTGTACATTCACCCGCAGTTCTACTGAATCTGTATTACAGAAATGGAATTGCTGGGTGATAGGTTTTGTTATACATTTAATTTTAATAGACACAACCAGTTTTTCCAAATATTCATACCAATCTACACTCCAGTCAGTTGTATATGAGAGTTCTGGATGCTTTTGAGCTATTCAAAATTTCAATGATTACATATTTTTTCCTAATATTTCTGATTGTTTTCATAGGCTCTTGTTCTTTGCTTTTTGGTTTTCATTTCTTTGATATTTCACATATGATATCTTCTTTATCAAATACAAATATCTGTGGTAGTTTATTGAGTACAAATCTTTGGTTGGCTGTTTCTGCTGATTTTCAAATATGGCCTATTTTCTCATATGTTAGGCAAGTTTGTTTGTTTTTTTAATCATGATCTCATATTTCCCTAAACTTAATCTTGGGAAATTTAAGTGACCTAGGTTTAAGATGGGTTTCTGCATCCATAACTTTGGAAAAGCTGCAGATGCCAGAACAAGTTTAATTCCATCTCTTGGCTTGATATTTGCTCCACCACAGAGGTATATAAATGTAAATCCCCAAAACCACAAGTGAGTAGCTTTATGGCAGCAAATTCTCAGGAGGTAATTTTGTTTTTCTGCTTAGTAGAGCTAGGTCAGTTTCACTGTCAATCTATTGTCTCCCTTCTCCATGAGGGTGGGGCTCCTTATAGTGTCCTAAGTGTATATGGGATTACCTGTTCAGCTGCCTGCACTAAATAGGCCTCAGACTTAATATTCCTTATCCTTGTATGTGACATCAATCCTCACAATTCTAGTTTATTGGGAACTGGATTTCTCTCTCCTTCCCAACCCAGGATAGCCCAGATTCTGTGTTCACTTACCAGTCTGGTTTCAGCTCTAATCATTGTAATTTTAATCTTATTTACTTATTATGTTGTTGGATATTACTGGCCTTTAAACATTTCTCTTACTTTCCTTCACATTTAGTAATATACTTAAGGCTTTTTTGTTGTTGTATTTTAAGTTATATATCAACTAGGTGTTTGTTAGTGAAAGAGCTTTTCAAAAACCTAATCTGCCAAGCTCCCCAAAGCTTATGTTTGACTAATTAATTAATCAATTAATTATTTTACTGTTAAATTTATTGGGGAGACAGTGGTTAGTAAAATTATATAGGTTTCAAGTGTACAATTCCATGATAGACCATCTATGTGTTGTATTCCATCACTGTATTTCTGACCCCACCCTCCCTCCTCCACACGCCTGACCCTCTGGTAACCACTAAACTATTGTCTGTGTCCATCAATTCCTGTTTCTTTGTCTTGTTTCTTGTTGCTTTTAGCTTTATTTCCCACATATAAGTAAAGTCATATGGCTCTTGACTTTTTCTGTCTGACTTACTTTGCTTAACATGATAATTTCAAAAATAAGTATTTCTTCTAAAAAAAAAAGTGTTTCTTCTTCCTTTCCCCCCTCCTCCCCTTCCCTTCCTTTCCCTTGAGGACAGAAACATAGCTGGAGCTCAGGAAGAGGTGGGGCTGAAAGACAACAGGGCCAAGGAACTGGCTGCAGGATAAGGGGCCAAGGAGGCTGTGGTGGGAAAGAGGTGGCTGTGAAACCAAGAAGGTAGCATTAAGTCCAAGGAGGCAGCAATAGAGCTGAGGACCAATGAGACAGCTGGCATGAGCTAAAGATTGGTGATGTGCAGCATGATTAAACAAATAAATAAATATGTTCAAAATAATAGGAGCTGGGTTTCTCACTGTAAGAGAAAAGATTAAAAATATAAAAAAGGGGATAGCTAGAAAGAGCTCCATGTGTTGGACTGGAATTGGAGGTATTAGTGTGAACTCATGGGTTTTATATATATATATATATATAAAAATTAATATTCATGTGTGTGCATATAAATATATACATATACATACATATATATCTTAGCTCTGTCTGGTGACCCAATATTAATAAGCACATCACACACCAAAATCTTACATTAGCAGATATCATCCTACATTAGAAAAAACCAGGACTCCTTGGGAAAATCACTAATTCCAAGGGTCAAGCAGAGAAAATAAGAGATGATCCTAGAATATCTAATTGATCAAAATTTAAGGAATGATCAAAGAATGACAAAAGTACTTCAAAATGACAGAGATGCCAGTTTGAAGAGGCTTCCATTGGTCAAATGTGGGACATTACAAGCAATAAAATTAATACCAATAGTAAGAGATTAAAATTGATTATTGAACAAAATAAATACCTATGACTCCACATTAATATGATTGAATAAATAGAAAAGAAGGAAACATTCTTCTTTAAAATAGAAAGCCAACTAATAATAGAAAACACCATCTGGCAATCAATATACTAGTGGTTGATATAGGCAGAAGTTGTCTTACAGGTAAAGACGTGTAAATGATGGTTTGATGAGGAACAGGATAAATATGTATCAGTTACAAAAAAGGGAAAATGGTAACTTTGCAGTAGAGAAATCTGGAAGACACCATCATGACCAAGGTAACATCAGCCGTGACGAGTCAGGTCAACACTGTGTACCTTCTGATGTGATAAACCACAAAGAGCACAGCTTCCCTCCTATAAAAAATGCATGGCAAGCCTAGTCATAAGGATACACTAAGTGGAAACAGTTTTTGGGATATGCTAATCCTATACCATCTAGGATGATAGCCACTTGGCCGTGTATGACTATTGAGCACTTGGAATATGCTGTTTATGCTAATTTATATGCTGAATATGCTAATTTAGATATGCTGTTTATATATTGAATTTCAAAAAATTTTGTATGAAGAAAAATAATCATGTAAATATATAATTTTATACTGATTGTATTATAAAATGATAATATCATGAACACGATGGATTAAATAAGTATATAATTACTATTAATTCACCGAGTTCTTTTTAGTAATGTGGCTACCAGAAAAACTAAAAATATATACATGCTTCAAGTATTCAGCAATGTGGTCCTATAGAATGACAGGCCTGCACTGTTTAAAACTATTGTGGATGTGAAAGACAGAGAAAGATTGAAGAACTATTTCAGACTGAAGAAGACTAAAGTGACAGAACAATTAAATGCACAGTCTGGGTCTATGCTCAGGTATGCAATTTTTTACAAGACTACCACAGAAGTAAGTGGTTAATACATATATGTATGAGAGATGAGAGGAGGTAGAGTAAATGTGGGAAATGGTAACAACTGGGAAATCCAGGTGAAGGAAATATAGGAATTTTTTGTGTTCTGTTAACTTTGTGTGAGTTTAAACTTTTTAAAAAATAAATAGTAAATGTACCCTTGGGTAAAATGAAAGATAAAAAGAAATAGTGATAGGACTACTAGTCACAAACACTATATCAATATGCATTACCTCTATAATTATCAATGTCACATCACTACCAGTGGCTCACCATATTCTAAGACTGAGACAGAATACATAATGATTTATGTACAATTTTTAGAGCACCAGTGAAAATTCCACTCTGTTCTCTCCCGTTCAAGAAAACAAATCAAAAGAAGACTAAAGTGACAGAACAATTAAATGCACAGTCTGGGTCTATGCTAAGTAGACAAGATGGATTTATAGAAAGAATAACCTTGAATCTGCTTTAATTTATAAAAAGAAACAATGCACCTATAAACCTTGACATTTCAACTAATATCAGTATCAAATTGCACTATAATAGACAAGTGTATTAACCACTCTATAGTTGAGGCTGTTGGCTTAGAGCAGTTGTTCCCTACCATTTCAATGGTAAGAACTTTCACATTTTAGTTTTTTTCACAGAATATCACATAACAGTAATTCCATAAATTTTCATTCAATTTGCAGATGAGGTTTGGTTATACATGGATTTTTACAGACTTTGTATTTTAGATTGTACAATACCCTAGAAAGCCATAGCCCACATATAGGGAATCACCAGTTTTAGGCTCCAATTATCATGTTATAGTGAGGTTTTACTATCTATATATTACACATACAAATGTAAGTATGTATGTATGCATGTATTCTTAAATCCATCCACATATCTATTTATCTATCTATCATCTATCTATCTATCATCTATCTATCCACTTCTCTAGAAGACAGCTTTAGCTACACCTTTTATGTTCCTATGCTTTGAACCACCAAGTGCTTTGTTGGCGTTTTTTGCCCAGTTCATTGATGCATGCTTTCATTCTTGAGGGATATGAGTCCTTGGCAAACTTGCCTATGTGAAGCTGTGACAGTCTTCTATTAATACTAAGATTCCATGTAGCATCTGTTTCCGTTCTTCTTCCTACTCTCTGTTGCAGCAACCTTTTTTTGCCTTGCTTGTCAGGATCAACCATTCCAGCTGAAATACGATATCTTTTTGGGTGGTTTCCTAGTGGCATGAAGAACCTAAAAGGTTCAAACCAGCTTTGGCAGCTTCCAATTAATGGAAACAATTACTGTATCTCCTGGTAGAAACAGAATCCGGAGTCATAAGGACAGATAGTACAAACGTTGCTCGAAAGCCTTAGATGTAATTATGCAAGGCACTAGTTCCCTTTAGCTATTGGTTCCCAGATGTCTGTATCTTGGTCGTAGAGAAGAGTGGGAAGAAAACAGGCCATATATTGATTTCTGATTTATAGCAACCTATAGGTTAGCACTAACTTTATAGTATGTTGTCTTCAACCAAGAATGATAGTCTTCAATATTCCATTCTTCCACTGTTCAAGAGTAGCTGCTTCTGGGGGGTTGAGAAATATAATAGCACGAGTGATTTCCATAAACATTCCCATTGACCTTTTATCTGCTGTGATGTTTTATCTTTTGTTCCAACATTGCACATACCATCATAACACTGCATAAGGCAGTGGTTTGCAGAGTTGGTGCTGGCAGAGGCATGATGGGTGGGGAAACAAAATTCAAATCTTTATTATCAATTCTATGATGCAGGTATTCTTATTATTTCCATTTCACAAGTGAGGAAATTGAGACAGAAGTTAGATAACTTGCCCAAGGACACAAAGTAAGTGACAGAGATAGAATTCACACCCACTCTCTGGATCCAGCAAATGATCTTAACCTCTGGGTCTCTCTTTGGAGAAGTTAAGTAACACAACCAATAGTATAATCAGGACATTCGTCCTCTAATTACTGCCTTATCACTCTGTACTCTCTGCTATATTCCTGCCTTCTTGGAGAGTATTAAAAAGAGAACACCAAGGATTTATAAACTGTAGGAAAGAAAGAGTAAACATTCCTTACATAACCATTGAAAGTACCAAACATATCATGTTGTTTATCTTACAATGAAGAAATGTGAAACCTCATTAATTTTAAGTAGCATAGATTTAGTAGCATAGATTTCCAACAAACAGAAATCAACTGAAATCATTTGTCATCTCCTATGTAAAACCCTTTAGTTATTCCTCACTACCTTTCAAATAAAGTCCAAATTCTTTAGCCAGACAAACTTCATGAACTGGCCAGTGTCTATACCATCACCTCAAAACTACTATTCATGTTGCAGCCTTACTCCAGACTCCAAATATATTGAGATACAAACACGTTCTTCTATGTCCATGAGCATTTGCATAAATTGAACCCTCTGCCCAGAAAACTCTTCTTTTGGTTTATGCCTATTCTCCTCGCTGCCCTGGCCCAAATGGTTTATTAACATTTTTACTGTTATTGTTGTTGTTGTTTGGGAAGAGGGTTGGCATATTTTGATGATTTGATATCTGTTCTGGAACCTTACTGGTTCTGGAGGGACTGGCCCTCTGAGAGTTACCTAATTCCTAGAGATAGCAAACAGATAGCCTAAGAGCATGCTTTTTATATGCAAAATAAGCAAGCCAGAAGCCCATACCTTCTTTATCAGCTCTTATCCCCCTGTCCTAATCACCCCAGGACTAGGTGCTAGAAAACTATGCCTCAGAGCCCCCTGAAATTACTCAACTATCCAATCCTAAACTTGCTTACCCTGCCTTGCTTACCCTGTGCTTCGGTATGCCCCTCCTCTGGGAATCTCTGAGTATAACAAACTATTTTTCAAAGGCACTTACCCCCTGATCTGTTGATCTCATCATGCATAAATAATAATGAAACGAATACTTTAAAACTTGATGGGTTACTTGCTCTTGCTATTTTGCCACCATCATATCTTGGATATGCTACTATTATTGTACTTTCCACACACCACACTGCAATTCCTTTATGGAACTGTCTCTACCAATTGCCTATGAGCTTCTTAAGAAACTCTTTCATTTTTGTATTATCAGCACCTAGCACACTGCGTGTCACAGTGTAGGCTCTCAATAAATGCTTGATAGATGCAACATTTAATTAATTAATCAGTTCTAGAAGCCACTGCAAGTCAAGTGACTTAGATTCAAATCTCACCACTTTTCAATTAGCCTTTACACCTATGACACATACAAATCCAGACACCAAATTTATATATGGAAAATTAAACTCATTGTTACATATCACTAATGTCAACATGAAACAATGCCAACCATAGTAGCAAATATCCAAGCTGAAAATAAGTTTCACAACCGCAAAATATTATTAAGGACAAAAATGTATGTAAGGAGGGAGGGCAAGATGGCGACTGTAAAGGAGGTCCCTAAAACCTCTCCCAGAAAACACAATTGAACAGCTGTCCAGGAGTCATTGTGAGTGACACAATGGCAGTTGAGAAATCCACACATCACAAGTAAATATCTGAAAGTTGGAGACAATGGGGCGAACAGGAGAAAAGGGAGGGAGCAGAGACAGATCGTAACAGGACCCAATTGCTGCTGACTATCCAGGAGCAACACAGCTCATGGGAGTGAGGAGGCAAGAGGCAACAAGAGTAAAAGCCAGCAAAGTGGCAGAATGGTGGGAGACTGTGGGGGAGCCGGGCCTTTGAGCAGCGTGTTGTGGATAGAGCTTGGGAGCCAGCCTCTGAAACTTTTGAGTAACAAGAGGGCTGAGCAAGGACTCTGAGCAACCGCAAGGTAAGGAGGGTTCCCAGAGACTACCTCGGCTCCTGGCACCCTCCCAATCCACAGCACAAGCATGCATGGCTCCTATGCAGGGTTGAGGCTCCTATTTCCAGCCTGCTGTGGAGGCGAGTCGGCTGCCTTCATACTGCCTGAGTTCAGGCCCACACCTTTGGACTGGTGGTGCACCAGCCTGCACACATGCCACTGAGGCCTACAAGCAGTGCAAGCCTGCAGGCTCCACCCAACTGCTGGTTGCTGGAGCAGGCCCAGGAAGAAAGTGGATTTGATAGCACCCAACAGAGCCAGCAAGAGCAGCTTCGGTCTGCATCACCCAGTCTCCCTAGCCTAGGGCAGGAGGTTGAGCAGTCCCAGCAGACTTTTCATTGCCCTCTCCCCTCTCCTATAGCCTCCCAAACCAATTAACTACAGGAAGTGGAGGGACCCTGGATAGATGCACACTACCTCCATGGCAGGAGACCAGAAATAAAAAATAAACAACCACCGCCTCTCCCAAAACTTGGTCCACAGAGCAACATAGTGTCTGCTCTACAGCAAGACACCACAAAAGTACTAATCAGGGCTCCTGGGTTCTGTTGAGCATAACACCCACATGTCAAAGAGGAAGAAACCAGCAGACAGGATAAATTCCATAAAAACTAAAACTGCTCAGAAAGTACAGGAAATTTATCCAGAAGACAGCTTCTTAGACCTAGACATTTCTGAACTAAGTGACAGAGAATATAAAGTAGCCATTCTAACAGCTCTGAGAGAAATGAAAACATACTGGCAGAACACCATAGCTGAGATGAACGACATAAAAAACAAGGTGAATGACATAAAAAAGGAACTCCGTGATGAACAAAAGGAACAATTTAAAAAAGAAATTCAAAACATAAGGAAGATTGAGATGGAAATATGAGAGATAAATAAAACAATAAAAGAAGTGAGAAATGAAATAATGGCCATAGGAAACAGGGCCCAATCAGGAAAGAATTAGTGATATCGAAGATCAAAACATGGAAACAGCTCAGAAAGAGGAAGAAATGAAATATAGAACCAAAAGGATTGAAAGAACTCTGCAAGAACTACCTGACTCCATGAGACAAAACAACATCAGGATACTAGGAATAGAAGGAGTAGAGCATTCTACAGAGAGCATACTGAAACAAATAGTAGATGAGAACTTTCCAAACCTGTGGAAATATCTGGAACCTCAAATTCAAGACGAAAATAGGTCCCCTAGATACCTGGACTCTAACAGGTCTTCTCCAAGACTCATGGTACTAAAGATGTCCAAAACAAAAGAAAAAGAGAAAATTCTTAAGGCAGCCAGGGAAAAAAGAACCATAACCTTTAGAGGAAAACCCATCAGGATGGCATCAGATTTCTCAGCAGAAACTCTGCAAGCCAGGAGGGAGCAGAATCCAATATTCAAAACTTTAAAAGAGAGAAACTTCCAGCCAAGAATAAATTATCCAGCAAAAATATCGTTCAGATATAAAGGTGAAATAAAGACCTTCTCAGGCACACAGAAGCTGAGGAAATTTGCCAGAAGAAGGCCGGCACTTCAAGAAATACTGAAGGAGGCTCTTCAACCTGAAACAAAGCATCAGGAAAAATGGAACAAAGTTGGGGCAACAAGAAAGAAACAAAAACAAACAAACAAATAAGCAAAGGCCACAGGAAATCCTCACATATCGATCATCACTCAAAATGTTATTGGACTGAACTCACCAATAAAAAGACACAGAGTGGCAGAATAGATTAAAAAACATAACTCATCCATATACTGTCTCCAAGAGACACACCTCAGCCATAAGGACAAACACAGACTCAGAGTGAAAGGATGGGAAACAATACTCCAAGCAAATGATAACCAAAAAAAATCAGGAGTTGCCATACTGATATCTAATGAAATAAACTTCAAGTTAAAAAAGATAGTAAAAGAAAAAGATGGACATTACATAATGATAAAAAGCACAATACAACAACAAGAAGACTTGACACTAATTAATATATATGCTCCCAACCAGGAAGCACCAAAATATACAAAGAAACTACCAACAGATTTAAGAAAAGAAATTGATAATTGCACAATCATTGTGGGAGACTTAAACACCCCATTAACCACCATGGACAGATCATCCAAACAGAAAATAAATAAGGAAATATCAGCTCTAAATGACACATTACAGCAATTGGATATAATTGACATTTACAGGACACTTCATCCAGCAAAAAGAGACTATATCGTCTTTTCTAGTGTACATGGAACATTCCCAAGGATAGACCACATGCTGGGACACAAAAGTAGCCTCAGCAAATTCAAGAAGATCGAAATCATACCAAGTGTATTCTCAGACCACAAAGCTTTGAAATTGGAGATTTTCCTGTAAAAGGAAAGCAGAAAAAAACACATATACATGGAGATTAAACAACAGCTTATTTAAAAAGGACTGGATAAAAGAACAAATAAAAGAAGAGAATTAAAAAATATAAAAACTAATGACAATGAAAATACAACACATCAGAATTACTGGGACACAGCGAAAGCAGTAATAAGAGGAAAATTTATATCACTACAGGCTTATCGTAAGAAACAAGAAAAATCACAAGTAAATACCTTAACATCCCATTTTAAAGAACTAGAAAAAGAAGAGCAGACAAAACCCAAAGTCAACAGAAAGAAAGAAATAATAAAAATTAAAGCAGAGCTAAACTAATTAGAGAACAGAAGGACAATAGAAAAAATTAATATAACGAAAAGCTGGTTCTTTGAGAAAGTCAACAAAATTGACAAACCCCTAGTGAGACTAATCAAAGGACAAAAGGAAAGGACACAAATATCCAAAATTAGAAATGAAAGAGGACAAATTACCACTAATACCACAGAAACACAAAGGATTATTAGAAAATATTATGAAGGACTTTATGCCACTAAATTTAACAACATACAAGAAATGGACAAGTTTCTAGAAACTTATTGCCTACTTCGACTAAACCAAGAAGAGCTGGATAATCTAAATAGAAAAATCAACAGCAAAGAGATTTTTTTAATTCATTTTTATTGTTAGACTTATTGGAGTGACATCTGTTAGCAAGGATTACATAGGTTTCAGGCATACAAGTCTACCAATTCTACAGTGCATTGTCAACTTGATGTATAATAAGTTCACCACCTAATGTGACTTCTCTTTCCATCACCTTATATTTAACTTCCCCGCCTCCTCTCCCACCCCCTCCCCTTTCTCCCCTCCCTAACCCACTCATCCCCAAATAAACATTAAACTATCGATTGTGTCCATGGGTTATTTGTTTGTTCATTTCTTTTTTCTAATAGCAAAGAGATTGAGATGACTATCCATAATCTCCCTAAACGCAAAAGCCCTGGACCAGATGATCTCACCAATGAGTTCTACCCAGCACTCAAAGAAGAATTAATGCCTATCCTCCTCAGACTCTTCCAAAAAATTGAATAGGAAGCAATACTTCCTAACTAATTCTATGAGGCTAACATTACCCTAATACCAAAGCCTGACAAAGACAACACAAAAAAAAGAAAACTATAGACTAATATCTCTGATGAACACAAATGCAAAAGTCCTAAGCAAAATATTACAAATAGAATACAACAATGCATCAAAAAGATCATATATCATGATCAAGTGGGATTCATCCCAGGAGCACAAGGTGGTTCAATATACGAAAATCAATCACTGTGATACACCACATAAACAGAAAAAGCTATCGACAAGATACAATATCCATTTATGATCAAAACACTAAATAAAATGGGTATAGAAGGAAAGTATTTCCACATAATAAAGGCCATATATGATGAACCCTCAGCTAACATCATACTGAATGGGGAAAAGCTGAAGCCTATTCCCCTAAAATCAGGAACAAGACAGGGATGCCCCCTGTCACCACTGCTATTGAATATAGTACTGGAAGTTCTAGCCACAATCAGGCAAGAGAAAGGAATCAAAGGTATCCAAGTTGGGAAAGAAGAGGTCAAATTGTCACTATTTGCAGATGACATGATCCTTTATATAGAAAAATTGCAATGATTCCACCAGGAAACTATTAGAAACAATAAATGAATACAGTAAAGTTGCAGGATACAAAATCAATGTACAAAATCAACAGCATTCCTACATACAAACAATGAATCCTCAGAGAAAGAAATGAGGGAGTCAATTCTTTTTGCTATTACAACAAAAACAATGAAATACGTTGGAATTAACAAATAATGTGACAGACTTATACATGGAAAACTATAAGACACTTTTGAAAGAAATTGGAAAAGACATTAAGAGATGGAAAAATATCCCCTGTTCATGGATAGAAAGGCTTAACATTGTTAAAATGGCCATTCTGCCCAAAGCAATCTACAGATTTAATGCAATACCTATTAAAATCCCACAATCATACTTTCGTGAAATAGATGAAAGAATTATTAGATTTATATGGAATCATAAAAGACCTCAAATGCCAAGCAATACTACATAAAAAGAATAAAGCTGGTGGCATTACATTCCCTGACTTCAATTTATATTACAAAGCATCAATAGTCAAAACAGCTTGGTTCTGGCAGAAAAACAGAAATATAGACCAATGAAAAAGAACTGAAAACCCAGAAATAAACCCACAAATTATGGACAAATAATTTTCAATAAAGGAGCAAAAAATATACAATGGGGAAAAGACAGCCTCTTTAGTAGGTGGTGGTGGGAAAACTGGAAAAACATATGCAAAAGAATGAACCTGAGCTGTGAACTCTCTCCATATACAAAAATTAACTCAAAATGGATTAAAGACCTTCATATCAGACCTGCAACAATAAGCTGTATAGAAGAAAACATTGGTACTAAACTTATAGACCTAGGACTCAAGGAAGACTTCATGAACCTCGCCTCAAAAGCAAGGGAAGCAAAAGCAAAAATAAATGAATGGGACTATATCAAACTAAAAAGCTTCTGCACAGCAAAAGAAACCATCAACAAAGCAAAGAGACAGCCAACTGAATGGGAGAAAATATTTGCAAATAATGCATCAGATAAGAGTCTAATATGGGAGTTCCCTGGTGGTGTAGTGGCTTAAGGCTTCCGCGCTGGCGCTGTCGGCGCTGCGGCCTGGGTTCGATTCCCAGTCAGGGAGCTGCCCACA
>PVJL010012479.1:0-37014 GCA_004026885.1 Lyroderma lyra | reverse complement strand
GGTCGCCTTTGCAGCAGGCTGGGAACAGGAACTGCAGCCCTGTGTAGGTCTCCAGGGGGCTTAGAGCTGGGGTGTTATCTTTGCAGTTCAGAGTCCTCGCTCAGCCCTTCTACCACTCAAAAGTTCCAGAGGCTGGCTCCCAAACTCCTTCCATCCCCAGCTCCCCAGTCTCTCTCCCCTCCCCCAAACTGCGCAGCTCTGAATAGTCAGCAGGGATCGCGTCCCGATCCCACGTGGTCCTGCTCTGCTCCCTTCCCTCTCCCCGACTCGCCCCTTCTCACCAGCCTTCAGATGTTTACTTGTGATTTGTGGATTTCTCAACAGCCAGTTTGTCACTCAGGGTCCTCTTTCTTGGCTCCTGGATGGCCATCCAATTGTGTTTTCAGGGAGAGGCTTTAGGAACCTCCTCTCCAGTCGCCATCTTGTCTTCTCTCCTCTACCTTTATTTTTTCTTCTTATGGATTTTTGAAAACATATACAAAATAGAGAGAAAAGTATAATAAGTTTAATGTGTCCATCACCCAGTTTTAGTAATTAGATACTGCATGGTATATCTTATTTTATCTATATGTTCCTACTCACCATTACCTCAGATTATTTAAAATCAATTTTCAGCTAATATATTATTTTATCTATATATTTTTAGTATGTATCTCTAAAAATTACTATAACACTAAATACATACAAATTAATAATACATTTTAAATATTACTAAATATTTTGTGTTCAAATTTCTCCTATTTTATATTTTATTTTTATTTTTGAAGATAAAAGTAATGGGTTGAGAATGCATTTTGGGAATAGACTGTACAGTACTTTATGTTTGCTTGAATGTGGGAGAAAAGAGAGGAAGAATTTGAAGATGAAACTCAATTTTCTGGTTGAGTATATTGTATATTGAAGTGAGGCAGGAAGTAGAAGTGGTTAGGATGACAAAATAAAGAGTTCAGTTTAAGACATGGAAATATCAAGATGAAAATGACAAGATGACATTAGGGTGAATAAGACTAGAACTCAAAAATGGGGTGTGACTTAAAGACAAATTTGGGAATAAACGTAGCATAGATTATTTTGAAACTATGAGAATAAGAGACTGATCCAAGAGAGACTATAGAATAAGAAAATAAGAGAGCTCAAGACAATGACCGGCCAATCCTAATGTCCTTAAGGGGAATGAGAAGAAAGGATGAGAGATAGGAAAATCCAGTGGGTAGGCCAGTGGAAACCCTGCACTACAGGATGGTTCAAGAACGCAGTAGAAGACCAGCAGTGTTGGATGCTACTGAGGGGTTTCATGCAATGAAGATAAAAAAAAATACCCCTCAACCAGTTTGAGACCCTGCTGCTCCATTTGCATGATTTCTGCTGTTGAGTGAATCACCTAAAATATTTAAGTCTCAGTTTCATCATCTGTAAAATGATGCTTATGAAAGGTGGAGTTGGTTGGTGGGAAAGGAAGGTGTGTGGGTCAGGAAGTGCCAGGCATTTCATCCAGCACTGTAAGATGGTTAAGTGTGGAGGAGAGGGTGGAATAAGATCATCTCCCACCAACTCCAAAAATCAGTGAGATGTGAAGAGACGTATAATAATATTTAACCTCACAGAACAAATGTAGAGATTTTCCTGAGTCACTCTGTAAGCTACCAGGTGCTAGGTACACAATAAGGTGTTGTTTCTGTGTACTGAGATGTCAAAAATACATCTTCGTTAAAGGAACAAAATGTTAAAGAGAATTTTATTGTGTCCTTGTGGCAGCTGTGCTTTAAGGCAGATCTAATCATGATGGGGGTTTCACACAGAAGAAGCTGAAAATAGAATTATCAAGGCTGTGATCCCAAATGTTTGTGCATTCAGCACCTTAGGAGTTTAGAGGTCTCCAAGGCTATGAGACTTGCTTGTCTCTGGTGTTATTAAGTGATAGCCACTGGGAAATTTTGCCTTGTCTTTATACCACAGAGCTATCTGGCAATTACGGATAATCTGAAGCCCTAGTTGGGTGGTCAGGTCAGAATTGTAAGCATGATTCTGAGAACACCCCATCCCTGACTTTGCCATTTAATGCTATATAGGGGAGATAGAGGAAAGAGAAGGGAGATCCCTATTCTGCAGGTCCTTGCCATGGAGGTGGTGTGGAGGCTCCAGGAATCTTAGTGACCCATGCAGGGAAAAATCAGGTCCTGAAGCACCCATCCCACACATTAGGGAAGCAAAGTCAGAGCACTAAGGATTGGGAGCTCAGTTGAGTGTGCTTATCACATGCAGGAACCTAACTTTGGGGTCTCACACAGAACCTCATGATTAGGAAATGCTCAATAAATGTAAAAGAGAGAGAGAGAGAGAGAGAGAGAGAGAGAGAGAGAGAGAGAGAGAGAGAGAGAAAAGAGAGAGAGAGAGAGAGAGAGACAGAGAGCCTGATTTAGCCATTCAGGCTGTGGGCATTAATGAGAGACAAGGTTGGCCTTTGTCATTGGCTCATGATTTTAGCTCCAAGTGGTGATTTTGAAGATGCTGTCAGTCATCCTGTCCCCCTAAATTACTACCTTTCTGGATGATTATAATTCTACTTTTGGAATTCCACCCTTTACTAGGACTTGTTCTCTGACAAACTGCAAGTGTTTCAGGAGTGCAAAAGTACATCATCAGAATTTTATATTTTACGGTGTCTCAGTTCTTACCTTTGCTGAGAGCAGAGTTTGAGGTTGAAAAGAGACAAAATAGGCATAATGGAGGGAGAGGGAAAACTACATGGGAAATGGCAGCTACAAAAATCTCTAATTTTACAGACGTCACAGTTGTGCCTGGAGCTGGTCCTGACTGGTAGCTTGACAAAACAAGTGTTCAAGAATGATGTGTATTCCCCCTCAATCATTTTTTCTTTTTCATTCATTCTTTTACATTTGATATCAATAGTATAATAAGTCAAATGCCATAAATACAGGCAGTCAGATATTCTTAATACAGTTACACCTCAATGCGTAAAGAGAATGTAGGTAATGTTTCCTTAGTCTCACAGCCCCATTTCCATTCAAATGACTGATTAGCACAGTAACATGAGCAAACACAAAATGCCAGAGCTTCAGGTGACACATTCAATTAACATTCAGGCAAGCAAAGAAAGATAAGCATTCTGGTACCAGGCAATTGCAAATTACAAATTAATGAATGTAATTTCTGGTTTTCAGCGATTTTCCTATTTTATTCTATAACACTGGGCTCAACATTCATTAGCTCAGAAGGGTCTAGGTGAAGGCCTGTTAAGCAAGGCATTAATCTAAGGCAACCTTTTGCATTTGCTCAATGAGCATTGCAGATCAGATAGAATTACCAAACTTAATCTGACCTCTAGTGGCACATTTTAATAATGAGCATACTTGAAATAGCTTTGCTATGAGAATCTTGCACATACGTCATTTCATCTTAAAACTGAAAAAAACCTTAGGGATGATCTACTTGGCAAGTTTTCCACCCACTTCCCCATTTTACAGGTGAGGAGGTCTGGAAATGTTGGATGATTTGATCAAAGTTAAGAGCTGATTGATGGTAAAGTCACTAACAATAGAATCCAGAGTTTTAGATTTTCATGTTATCATGATAGTGCCATTAGAGAAAACCAACATGCAAATATGTAAAAACACTGATAAGGAAAAGCTTAATTACTGTATAAATTTAGTGGCTTTCTGAATACTCTGAGTTAAAGAATTTTCAGCTCAATATCTGAATATTTTAGCCCAAAGTATTTGAAATAGTCTGTGTCAAAATTACTGACTTCAGTTTAGCCAAACTTAAATGGTGAATTCCTTTGATGATTTGCTCTTTGAATCAGCTATTTAGAACCATGGCAACCTTATTGAATCATGGCAATAATCAACAAATAAGATAATTCAAATAATTTAATTAAACTGGCATTCAGTCATCAAACTCAATTCTCAGTTCTAGGTCTTGGGAATGTTGAGATTGAGACAAGATATGGATCATTGTGTACTTAATTCCAGAATATCTTTCATCAAATTGCAGGCAGTGTCAAGTATTGAAAAGAACACAAGCTTTAAGTTTGAGCAGACCTAGTTTAGAATTCTGTTTTATCTCTGTATTAATTTCTGTTGCTGCTGTAATACATTACCACAACCTGAATGGCTTAAAACAACACAAATTTATTCTACTACATTACTGGAGGTTAGAATACCAAAATTAGTCTTCAGGGGGCTGGTTTCTTTGGTAAGCTTCAGGAGAGAATCCATTTGTACCTCTTCTATTGCTGGAGGTTACTGAAATTCCTTGGCCCCAGCCTCCCCCGCTCTGTGGTCATACCACTTTCTCCTTTTCTGTAGTCAAATTTCCCTTTCATAAGGATACATGTAATTGCATTTAAAGGACACCTGGATAATCTAGGCTAACCTTTTCATTTCAAGATTCTTAAATTAATCATACCTGCAAGATCCTTTTTGACATATAAGATAATACAGGCACTCCTCACTCAGACTGAATTCGATTCCTACAACTAGGTCGTTAAGTTAATTGTGTCTTCTGTGTTTTGGCACTATAGGGTATATATATTTTTAATAGATATCATGTGGCACCACACTTAGAAACAAAATATATAGTCTTACATGATTGTGAATGCTTTGTGTAGTGAATACTAACTGACTATGGGAACGAGACAGAGACTGAGAAAGGGGATTCCACAAGCTGGAGAACCGGTCCTAAGTCTGAGCAGTTAACAGGTGTATTGTTAAATGAGGAGTGCCTGTATTCACAGTTTCTAGGGATTAGGACATGGACATTTTTGGAAGCTATTATTTATCCCACCACAATCTCTTACTAGATGTGTGACCTTGGTCTAATCGTGTTAACCTTCCCTATAGAACTTGTCGTGAGGATTAGATAAAATATCTAGCAAGCTGCGTGGTACAAAGTAGATGCTAAGCAACATTCATCAATAGATGAAATCTCTAACAGCAGATTATGCACATAAGAGAGGAGATTTATGTTCAGTGTAGTCCAAGATCTGGTTTCTGGAAGTGGGATTACCATCTGGTGGATGAGGTGGACACCACAAATCCCTGAAATGCAGTGTTTCTCAGTTCGGGGTTTTTCAAGCAATGGACTCCTCTGTCCAGCCGCTGAATAGCACATGTTGCATTCCGATTATGGAAATATGGACACTTTTCTTATCTCATTGATGGCCCTTCTAATTTGCATAGATGAAAATTTCATTGCTGCTGATCAGATTTATTCTTTTCAAATAATTATGTCCTGTGGAAATCAATTAAGAAGTTTACCAGATGGCACATTAAGTGTGTGCTGAATGGAATGATCATTACATTCAAGTCGATTTTGTTTTATGGTTTCTGCTCTGCCATAGGCTTGTTCTACCTGGGAGAGACATTTTAAAATGTAATACTACACTTTGTCTTATATGTTTTTCTTTCCTACTCTTTTTATCATTCTTTTTCAACATAGACTTAGGGAGAATGGGTGTAGTAGAACTCAGTTTCTTTGGAAATGATTCATTGATAGATACTCGGAAAGCCTTACTCTGGAAATCTCCCCTGGTGATGCCATAAGCTACAGGCTGTGACCCGTCATCAAGTTAAATAGGGCCTTCAGAAGTAGTCTTCTTGGTCAGGTTAGGGTTAAAACATTTTTCAGTTTCACATACCTACAGATGGGCAAGCACTCTGTAGTTTTCCCAGTGGTAACAGCTACCACTCTGCAGGCTACCCACAGCCTGTATGTTTCCAGACATGTCTGTGACCTGCCGGCTCCCTGAAGGCATTTCTCCAAGGCAGAAGCTGACGTCTGGGGTAAAAAAGTGAAGAAAGAAAGGCTAGTATCTATTGCTCCTTAATAAGGCCCCCTCCTATCCATTCTCCACCCTCCCTCCTTAAAACATGTGTCTTAAAGTCCTGGAGACACTGCTATAAATGGCCGTTATTACCATATGACAGCCCCTCCCCCACTCATTTTCAGAGTGTTGCAGATTTTCATTAGCATTGTCTTCCAATGGCTCTCTGGTTTTATGACTGTAGGCAAGTTATTGAAAATACCTAGATCCTATATGTAGAATGCATAGTGGGACTAGATAGTTTGCAAAAACATTTTGCTCAAACATTCTGTGATTCTATATTTTAGTAATTTTGTCAGTAGAAAAGGTAACTATTTTTCTGATGGAAAAAAAAAAACCATAATTAATTTTGGGATGAAGGAAAGGGCTAGAATGACCTTGAGAGAAAGGAGAGAGGGAGACAGAGCAGCTCACAGAATTAGCACTAGTGACTCGGACCTGGAATTAAGTTCTTTGGGCCAAATATCCTGTCTTTCTTTTGCTTGGCCTTATTTTTCATCTTTATCAAGTCGTCAGTAAGATTTCCTTAGCTCAAAAATTCTTTGATTCTCTATTGCTGCATCTCCTTTTGACTTTTATGCAAGTTAGATCTCAGAGAGCACGGAGAGCCACACTTACTTGTTAACAACAGCTTTCTATTTCATCTGTCAATTCTCTGTGATTTATTATTATTGTGTCTGTGCTGCAGTGCAGCAGAAATTCCTGGCAAGATCAAAATACTCTAAAAGGTAGAGTTTTAAATGGGAAATACGAGTACTATAAACACAAAACCAATTTCACCAGTCATCGCTAAATCAACGTGTTCAGAAAGTGCAATTCTGGCCCTGGGCAGAACGGATACCTCAGGGTATTGGTTTTCCACAGCTAAATGAATGTTGTGCCCCAGGAGAGGTAGGAGTGTTTTCCAGCCACAAAAGCCTGAGCAGATCTGCAATTACAGACCCAGGGAAAGGCCTGCACCCGTTGCAGATTACAGGGAGGACACAGTTGGAGTTGACTCTCTGTCCACTAGATGGAGGTAGAAGAGCACAGAAAAAAATAATCTCGCACTGTTAATCAAATTCACTGTAGATGCTAAGGGGAATCTATCTGTCATTAGATAAGATCTACAGGTAAAATTTATAAATTTCCTACCTTCAAACACAATGGAAAAGGTTGTCTTGAGGCATCAGGCTGCTTATAATTTCTTCTGATTTTATGCAAAAATTCTATTCTTCCCTCACCATCCGATAGCTGTCCCTACCTTTGCTCAATTTTGCATCTTTCAGTTTTTTACTGCTGGATTTACTGATGGGCGTCACTTTCGGCCCATGCTGTCCCCAGGTCCGGAGGAAATCCTGCCGGCAGCAGAAAGAATGGCAGCTGCCTCTGTGCAGGTGTGTTTGATCAGCAGAGTTGAGGTTATGTATTGGAGGGGCTGGCATTTCCACCTTCTCAGGTGGGATTAGTTTCTGCCTCTTACTGAGATTCATATGATGTAGAACTCCTGAAATTGGGAAAAGAATTTAGATACTGGTTCAGGCAACAAATGACAATGTCAATCAAGACTAAATTCATTCAGGGGGTCACCCGTCATTGGTAAGATACTCCAGCACTAACTAGTATGCCATCTTCCTTCTTTTCTCTCCTTTTCTTTCTCCCTCCTGTTCTCTTCCTCTCTCTTCCTCTTTTTCTCTTTCCCCCATCCCGTCTCTCTCTTTTTCTTTCTATTTTTCTCTTCCCCTGTCCCCTCTCCCCACTCCCTCCCTCTCATTTTCCCTCTCTCTCCCATCCCTCCTTTTTCTCTCTCTCTTCTTTACTGTCCAGCAGATCCTACTTTTGGAATCCGAAGAGTGAATCCTTGGTACCTTTACAACTTTGGATTCCCTCTGTTTTCTCTTCAGTTTTACCCTGCAGGGTTCTTCCACCCAGTTCCTGTGTGAAACTCCACCTGGTGATAGAAACCTTGGTAGCCAGCCCTCCACCCTCTGCTTGGGTGCTATAGTCCTGTGAATACAAATAGCTACCCAGATAAAACTGACCACCGCCATGTTTTGCCCATATGCCTCTGTCCCTGGAAGTATCTCCTAATGCGGGCAATTGTCTGGGTCACACATGAACCTTTTAATGAAGTTCAGTGTCAAAGAAATGCCCTTGGGAATGGGAAGTGGAGGGGAAGGAAAGGAGGCAGGTAGAGTCTGAGACACAGAGTCTGAGATCTCAAGTGGGAGGACACCTCCAAAAAGACAATTATTTTGTGACTTCTATTTCATTTTAAAAATGTCTGTGAAATTTGCATTATCCTAATGTGTTTATATTTGTTTAAATAAGTCAAAATGTATTTAATTACTTTGCCATTTAGCAAAATTACTTCAAAAAGATTCATCCTGTTTATCTATGACTTTGAGTCCTTCTGAGCACATCAACAATGACCTCTCACATCTGAGATTCCCAGTTAAGCTTAGGCAGGAGAGTTGGTAGGTTCTGGAGTCAGACTGAACTGGGTTTATTTCAGCTACTACAGATTACAGGTTGTGTATCCTTAGGTGCAACCAAATTTTTCTCAGTCTCATTTTCCCCATCTATACATAGAAATACTTCTGACCATCCAGGGTTATCGTGAGTATTAAATGAAGGAATGTGAACAAAAGGATAGAAAGTATATAAAGCACTTCAAATAGTAGCAGACACACAATAAGAACACCTAATAAACATCCTTTATCATTGTTATGAGTAAGCTATTTAAATACTGCATGGAATAATTCTTTTGCCCTCATTTGCTGCATGTGAATTTAGTCTTGTCTTTCAATAGTACCAAGTTAAAAGATGGCTTTTTATAATGCAAAAGGCAACCTAGAAAATGTCAGAGTTGATTTGATGTTGTTTTATGGCCTGTGCCTCTTTCAGTAAGGAAACCTATATAAATCATTTTCAGTTTAGAAGAAAGGAGTGGGAGTGAGGTGAGGACAGGGCTTATTTTTTACTTCTATAGCTTATCTATTTGGCTCTGAAATAATCAGGGGACTTGGCAGTTGGCAACTAGTTGATGGCATAAGTTTTAGGAGTCTGGGTAAGACAGAATTTCAAGGAAAACAAAAGAGTAGCAGTGGCTCTGGCTATCGAACTCAGTTTTTAAGTTTGGTTTCTGATCTCCTGCAGTGCCTATATTTCCTTCATCATTCTTTGCTCCTAAACAAAGCAGGGGTGGAAGCCCTAGACCAATCTGTGGTCTGCAGGCCGCATGCAGACCAGGACTGCATTGAATGCAGCCAGACACAAATCCGTAAACTTCCTTAAAGCATGCTGAAAATTATGCAGAGAACTTTTTTTTAAAGCTCATCAGCTATGTTAATGTCAGTGTATGTTATATGTGGCCCAAGATCATTCTTCTTCTTTCACTGTGGCCCAGAGATGCCAAAAGCTTGTACACTCCTGCCCTACAGGATTCAGGGACCAACTAATTCTTCATGTTGGTTCAATAGATTTTGAAAGAGGATCTGAGAAATGGTTGTTTTAAATGATCTCTTGAATGGAACTTTTTAATATAGTGGTAGTAGAAAAATGTGTTTTGGCTCTGACTTGCTGCTAGTTTGTGTAGCGACGAGTGGAGAGATACTGCCTGTATTTGAACACAGGTATCACCCAGGTACCTACTAGGTTTAAGGCATTGCCTTACATTCTCTGTGAAATAAAGAAATATAACACCATGGCCTGGTACTCAAATACTTGAAATGTGAATGGGAGAAGTAGCATACATTCATGTACGACTTTGTTTAATACAATCACTAATGTAAGCTTCCTCCCTTAGCATAGAGACTCTCTTAATCGAATAATTCATTCAACTACTAAGTATACTTCCATGGTCAGAAGCAGCATGCTGTGGATTTTACTGAACAAGATATGACTATTGCACTTAAAATCTCACAGTCTAGTTGGAGGGAGACAGATCTCAACAGATGATTATGATGTAGCCTCTAAGACAGTGGTTCTCAACCTTCCTAATGCCGCAACCCTTTAATACAGTTCCTCATGTTGTGGTGACCCCCATACAATTATTTTCATTGCTACTTCATAACTGTACTGTTATGAATTTTGTTACTGTTATGAATCGTAATGTAAATATCTGATATGTGTTTTCCGATGGCCTTAGACGACCCCTGTGAAAGGGTCATTTGACCCCCAAAGGGGTCGCGACCTACAGGTTGAGAACCGCTGCTAAGAGAAGGCATGAGTTCTCCCTGAGGGAGTCGGAGAGTCCTCACATCTGAGTGCCTTATCAGAGTCATATCTTTGGAAGGTATATGATTGTTTCAAGCAAATTCAAAGCAGAATTAAAGAATTTTGGTATTGCTGAGGATTGAGCCTGCAAATAGAAAATAAAGGATGGCTGTTAAAGGACATTTTATACTTTAAAATCTAAAGGAAGACTTGAAGATCTCTGTGACTTACTGGGTAAAGAATTTGGAGAGAGGGACTAGTCCATGATAATTCCAAGGCAAAGAACTGGGTGTCCAGTAGAATCACAGACAGGAAAGGGGAACAAAAGGGTGTCCAACTAATTCTGGCTTTGAAAGTGAGATAAATTTAGAATTTACAGTTAACTTTGAGATGTACTTTCTGAGTATATATTAAGGAATATGTTAGTAGGTAAGTCTTTTGGAGATTTAGTAAGAGGTCTTTGCTGTCAATACCCACTGACAATGTCTAACGTGTTTAAATTTGTAAAATTAAAGTGTATTTGGGAAGGGTTATCACAATATGTTAGAAAGTAAGTTAGATTGCATTAAAGGTATTTTGCAACATATAACAAAGATATAAATCAAGGATTCTTGGAAATGCTAATCGAATGAGTTAAATGAAAAAAAATTAAAAATAATTAAAGTAATGCTTCCCCAGAAGTCCTTTGTGACAGATAGCATTAATTTTCCCAGATTTCTTGGCTTTATTTCTTGAAAGTCTTTCAAATCCGTCTCTTTGTTCTCAGTCATATTTCTCTGGCTTAGTTCAGGTTTTCTTTCTTCATCTTCTGGGTTAATAGGAGACTGTAACTTTATGTATTGCTTACTTGAGTGGCCATTTTAGAGGATGCAGTACCATGTCGTACCTTTTGTTCAAACTCACCCGCAGTGACTCTCTTCTGTAGCATCTCATCATGCTCTCAGATTCTAACATTCACATTTGCACAGCTGACGTGGGCTCTAGAGAGTTGTGCACACAATGACCTCCCCACATTAAGGTGTGTACTTTCTGAAACAAGGGATGATGTCTTTTTTATCTTCATATTTACTTAGTCCAACACCGTGTTTTTCTCATACTAGATTGTCAATAAATATGAGCTTGTTATGGACTTGTGTCCCCACAGAATTCTTAAACACCTAACCTCCGGTGTGACTGCATCAGGAAATAGGGCATTTAAGGAGATAATTAAGGTTAAATGAGCTCATATGAGTGGGGCCCTAACCCAAGAGGACAGGTGTCCTTGTAAGAACAGGAAGAGACACCAGAACTCCCCATGCACACACAGAGAGAAGGTTATCTGAGTATACAGTGAGAAGTCATTTTCTGCAAACTGAGAAGAGGGATCTCTGACAAGAAAATCAAACTTTCAGCCTCCCTCCAGATCCGTGAGAAAATATATTTCTGTTTTTTAAATTACCACTTGTGGCATATTGTTATGGCATCCTGAGCTGACTTATATAGGGTCGAATTAGGCAGACATGGTGGGTTGTCTCTAGTAGCCATTTGCCATGAAAGGTCTAGGGTACTTGCTGTGGCAGATCATCTCAAAGTTTGTGTGACAAAAACAGAGCAGCCAAAGACAGTCAGTCCTTGGCTGTGGACCAGAGGCTGATATTAGAGATTTACCCTCCAATAAGTACCCAAGAGAATACTCGGGTTCTTTAAAGAAATGTATTCTCTAAGAGGAGCTTTTTTACTTCTCTTGCAATCTTATTTTTCCTACACAAACTGCTGGGATGTAATGATGACCCGAGGGAAGCTGATGTTTTTGGAGGAAAGAGCAAAAGAAGAATCGCTGGGCATCTAAGAATGTGTGTATACGTGACAGGACTCATCGGGTTTTATAGGCTCGTGAATCAAGCCTGTGGCATCCCGATTTTGATTTAAGATTATCCGCTGGGAAGCAAATTTTGTTTGAACTTTGCTTAAACCTTCCTAAGCAAAGAGATCCTTCAGATATGCACTATGAACTTCCCTGTGTGACAACATGGGACACTGGGGGATGGATTTTCACATAATTAACTGCATGCATTGACTGTACACACACTACTGATCACGGTGCAGCAGAACAGCATTTGGAGAGGTGCTGCTGCTAATCTGGCCTTCTGTGTTCTGTTTGGTTGCTATTCCATAGTTACTCGGAAAGAAAATCAAAGAATTATGATGAAAAAACAAAACAAAACAAAACAAAATCCAAGGATAAGAGACTTCATTAAACTGACTCGCAAAGAGTGAAACTTCAAACCAAAAATTAGTTGGAAATATCAAAGCTGTCTTACTTTTACAGCTGCCATAAGTTTTGAACTTCTGTTATATATTTCCTCATCTAGTTTATTCCATCAGCTTGGCCAATTGTAAGTGTGTGTTTGTGATGGAGCTTTCCTCTACAATGACGTTTGTGATGTAACTCTCCTTGTTATGAGAATAATACTTCCTCAGATTTGTGTGATTTATAATTTTCAGAATGGTTTTTCATCTTTTATCTCATTTGATTTATACATTGGCTACATCAGGTTTCAAGTTAATGCAAGGACAGGAATTGTTATATTTAATTCACCGCCTGATGTACACAACCCAGCAATCTCCACATTTACTCATCAATGAGTTATTCAGTGATTATGGTAGGTTTGAGAGAAATAAAAATTCCAGGCATTTTTCAGATAAATGACCAAACATATTTCATAGAGATGTTTTTATAAACATATGAACTGTAGGAAACTCAGGTAATTAAGAAAGCCTGTGATTTAATACTGGTCCTTTTGTTTTGTTTCATTATTTTGTTATTTGTTGAATTTTACTTTGATTTTTGACTTTGAGTTTCATTTCTCTTAAAACAACTCATTGTTATGCATAAGGCACAGGTGACACGAGGGTGTTTGTTTGATCTTCTGTCAATTAGAAATTCTCAGAAAAATAGAACCTATGTGTATATAATTGGAAAGTTTGAACAAGAATCAAGAATCAGTGTTAGACCCTTTTTATGGTTCACTGAGTTACATTAAATAGTGGTGGTGCTATGAGTTTCATTATACAATTTCATCTTAGTTTGCTGCTTTTTGGTTGAAATTTAGCCTAAATTGAAATCTGTTTCATTAGATAGGGTTATATATTATAGCATTACACACAGAGGACACCATTGTCATGATTAAATCCATCCTTGAAAGTGCAAACTAATTTATTTTCCCATAATTTTATATAATGTCTTTACATATTATATATTACAAGAGGAGAAGTATGGGGAAAAAATAGAAAAGTATATTATGAGTTAGTTAACTATTTTCTTAAAACTGTAACTGTGTCCTACAGCTTGTGACTGACCCCAAAATCATGAAATAAAACAACCATGTTTTATCAGCCATTAAATACATTTTGTTGCCCCAAATTCAGTTTAACGCTAGAGGGAAAAAATACAACTGTAAGTTAATTGAATTTTATAAATCAATTAAATATGTGATGAATATCATTAGTAGAAATACGTGTATGGTGTTATAGCAATTTACGAGCACTTCTGCCGTCCATATTTCTTGTCTCCATTAACAATGCCTGTATGTTCTGATGGTTGCATAGAAAAATACTTGAAGAAAGGCGGGAAGAGAAAGGGCATCCTTGCTTTTACTGCCGCTTGACCTTCCTGTGTAATTACACTTCAAGTTCAGGATGGTTTTTTGTTTGTTTGTTTTTTTGCTTTTTGGTATGTGGGTAGTTCCCTGGCTGGGACTCGAACCCACGCCACAGCGTTGACAGCGCCAGCGCCGAAGCCTTAAGCCACTACACCATCAGGGAACTCCCTCCCTTCAATTTCAATGATCCCACGAGGGAAGCTAAAAATAGCTTAGTTTGGGTAGCAGGGAGCCTAAAAAAGTGTGGATTTCATACCCAAGTGAAAGAAGGCTGAGTGCTTCTGCCTGGTGACGGCCACCAGATGGCAGTGCGCCTCAAGGAATGCGGGGGATGGGCGCCGCCAGACATCTAGCAGGAGCACTGTCTGCTCTGAGCCAGAGACATGCCTGATCTGAAAGTGTTCAAGTATTGCAGATCTTTCAGAAAACCTTGGAAAAACAGCCTCTTGCCAGCCGCAAATGCTTCATTGCTGAGATTGAATCTTGGATGATTCTGAATGGAACATTTATTTATTAGATGGCAGATCCCTTCAGAACTGCCCTTCTCAGAATGTACCTCAGCATGTGGTACCCTGCAGATTTGTCTTCTTCATCTGCATTCTCTTTTGAGGTGATCTCACTGACTCCAGTGGTTTCACTGCCCTCTACATTCCTGATGATAACCCACAGAAACGTCAGCTGCCTCCTCAAACACCTCCTTTAGAGTGTTGCACAGACACCTTTAATTCCTAACTTATCTTTGATGCTTGGTCCCTTTTTTGTTTGTTGTTGTTGTTGTTGTTGTCTGTAGTGTTTGTCAGGGTAATCTAACCAATCCCTAAAACTAGAAATCTGGGAGCCATTTTTAAACTCCTTTCCCTTCCTCAGCCTTGATATCAGTCAGTCTTAGGGTGTGTTGATTCTTTCTATCTCCAAGATTTTTATTACTATGCCCACTTTTATGTGCCTTGATCCTAGTGCATGATCCTGCACAGAACTTCTGAAATAATCTCTGTGGATCTATTTTTGCTCCTTTCCTATACATTCTTTGCAGTCAGAGTGACCTTTAGAATGCATATCAGTTGGTGACACTTTTGGTTTTACTCTGATCTTTGTCACTCTGCTCAGTCTCTGTGAGCCAGCCATACTGACTCTCTTTCCATTCTTGTTTTGTTCTAACTTCAAAGCCTTGGACCATGCTGTTACCACTGTTTGGAATGCTATTCTCTAGATGGTGTCTAATCTTTCAAACTTCATCTCAGCTACCACTAGCTCAGGAGGCCTTCCCTAACCCAGAAGACTAGGTTAGGCCTTTCTGTTAGATGTTGGTGCTTCCTCTGTCTGTGTTGTACTTACCACACTTATAACCACTTGTTAATTGTTTCTTGCCAGACTCTCAGTGCCGTGAGGATAGAGACCAACACTGCCTGCTCTATTGCTGTATCTTCTGTGCCTTACAATGGGCTTGTAATAATAGTTGTCATTCCATAATGCAGTTATAGAACAGATGACCTCACAAATGGAAATATTTGTGTGAAGTGGCTGAATGAGTTAACAGACATAATTTAATTTTTTTTGGTGGTGGCCATTTGGTACAGTATTTGGGTTGTGTAAGGACTATGTAGGCACGCTTCAAGATTCTACTTTAAATGGAGGATGTGGGGCATGGTTAGAAAACTCTAACTATATTTCTGCTGGATTGCACCCTGGGTCTGTAATCTTACAGTGATTGGGGAAGTTTTACTGCTCCCCATCCAGAGAGTGGAACTGGGGAGGAAAGGAGGAAACTCTTGAAAGTAAAGGCATGGTTGGCTCACAATTTTATTTTACCGGGCTTAAGGCAGTTGTGCTAAGAATAGTCATATGATACAGAAAGATCCTTTGCCTCTTTTCCTGCAGGAATTTGGGGGAAGAATATAGTGTAATTGGAAATTCTATAGTAGTACCTTCCAATGGAACTTACTGTAATAATGGAAATGTTTTATATTAACACATCGAATATGGTAGCTGCTATTCAAACATGGCATTTGAAAACTTGAAATGGAGTAAATGCAAATTAGGAACTAAATTTTTTATTCGGTTTAACTTAATTCAAATTGAAATTTCAACTAATTTATATTTAAATTTAAATAGCAATGTGTGGCTAATGACTACTGTGCTAGATTATATTAGATAGGTTTAGAGGATATGGGTTTTGATGAGATGAAGATGTCTGGAAGCATCAAATGTTTTTGCACCAGAGTGCTTTGCATTACAAAGAATCTGAGTTAAGAATTTGACATGCTTTTATTTACACTGATGCTCCCTTTCCAACAAGCATGTAAAACCATCTCTTTCTGGAGAATAAGTAAGATGTGGATGTTTTCTTAATAGAAAAACCTAAGGGGCTATTTTGTAAGCCTGGTTTCCTCTCATTTTTTGAGTGTACCATTTTTTAATTCAATGTAGTAGATTTCATTTCCCATCAGGTAAAAAGAGATGCCTCAAACCTATTCCAAAAGTCACTTCCAGAAAGCAGTTGGTTGAGATAAGCATCCTGCAGTCTGGGATAGTAAATACTAAGTCTCTGAAAACAAAGCAGGAGCTATGCTACTTTTAGAATTCCGGTGTGTCTTGTTAGTTTGATATCGAACCACTTGATATTTTTATGACATATTTCATAACATCAAAGCACTTTACAAAATTGAATTCATGTGTTCTACCATTTGTTCAGGTTCACTCAGTTGGATAGAACAGTACTGGCTACTTAATCTTTTTCATGTGCAGAGTACATGAAAAGTATATAAACTTCTTCTGTGTGTTCATAGAACACACAAGAAATTCAAGCCTATGTTTGTGTGTCACAGCAGGGTAAAGGGACAAAGCTATACATGGCTAGAGGAGCTTGGCCCAGTGGTTCTGAATGATCCAGGCTTTGCCTGCCTCTGATGAGCTCTGAGTCAGCTCAGTACTACTATAACACATTTGTCATATCGCAGTGGGAAGCTCTGTTGACTTTGTGCTTATGAAGTCTAGGACAGTGCTTCCCAAAATTTAATGTACATGTGAGTCAACTGGACATCTCATTAAAATGCAGATTCTGATTTAGAGATCTGCCGCTGGGCCTGAGATCCTACGTTTTTAACAAGTTAATGCTGCTTATTCACCAACTTCACTTTGCGTCATCAAGTGCTAAGACATAAAGTTGATTTACACTTCGGTCATCTTTGCATTGAAAAGCATTCTTTAATTATTATAAAACTTACTCCTATATTTTGCCATCTGTGATGTTGTGTTAGCAGTTTAGGTAAGAGGGCATGAAAACGTTGATTCAGACTCTTTCTTGCAGCTGGAGAAACAACTCAGTACACAGAGATAGGTAGGTGGTGGCCATGTGTTTATATTATCAGTGGAAAACAGTACACAGATAAGAGTAGGATGCTCATAAGCAGGCAAATACAGGGTTATTAGCTCATATCAAAGGCTATATGTGATGATTAGGTCAAAGGAATTATGGGAATAACTCTGGACTAGGAATTGGAAGGTGAGCATTCAGAGTCTAACTCTTCACTGACTGGCTAATGTACTGCAGGGAAGGCGTTAAATTTCTTTGAGTCTCAAATTTTCATCTTGTGAACATGGGTCTTACTGACTGTGGAAGGGCGAACTCCCTTTTACTTTTCTTTTTTAGCGTAAGTATTTATAGTGTCATGGTTGTGTGTAATGGGCTACTGGCTACTTCATTAAAATCAAGGTGAGGGTTCCCTGGTGGTGTAGTGGCTAGGCTTCGGTGCTGTCAGAATCAAGGTGAGCTGGGCTATTAGAGAAGTGACTACTTTGTAGAAAAAAATATATATCAATTTAAAAATAATAATACTACTAGATTTGTGCTTCAGGGTTTGGTAGACTCACTTACTTAAATTCCAGTCTGTTAATTCCAGGAATGTAAGGACACTTGGCAGAGTGCCAAGTACAGGATAGCTACTTAACAAATTCTTTTTTTTTTAATTAAATTTTTTATTGTTAAATTTATTGGGGTGTCATTGGTTAGTAAAAATTAAATAGGTTCCAGGTGTACAATTCATCTGTGTGCTGTGTTATGTGTTCATCACCCAGAGTCAGTTCTCTTTCCATCACCATATATTTGAGACCCTAACCCTTCTCTCCCACCACCCTCCCCCATACCCTCAGATGACCACTAACTATTAAACTACTGATTGTGCTCTTGTGCTCATGAATTTTTGTTTCTTCATTGCTTTCAGCTTTGTGTACCACAAATTAGTGAAATCTCATGGTTCTTGGTTTTTTCTGTCTGGCTTATTTCACTTTGTGTAATGGTATTGAGGTCCATCCATGTTGTCATAAATAACCCTATTTCATCTTTTCTTATGGCTGAGTAATATTCCATTGTGTATATGTACCACAGCTTCTTTAACCAGTCATCTATCAAAGGGTACTTCGGTTGTTTCCATGTTTTGGCCATTGTGAACAGTGCTGTGATGCACATTGGGGTACATAAGTCTTTGCAGACTAAAGTTTTCAAGTTTTTTGTGTAGATACCTAGAAGCTGGGTCATATGAAAACTCCATTCCCAATTTTCTGAGGAAACCTCTACACTGTCTTCCATAGTGGTTGTACCAGTCTGCATTCCCACCAGCAGTGTGTGAGAGTTCCTTTTTCTCCACATCCTCTCCAGCACTAGTTATTCCTTGTCTTGTTGATAATAGCCATTCTAACAGGTGTGAGATGGTTTCAAGAACTAGATAAAAGAATCATCAGATTTGTATGGAACCACAAAGACCCTGAATTGCTAAAGTGATCTTACATGAAAAGGTTAAGGCTGGAGGCAATCACACTCCCAAATTTCAATCTATACTACAAAGCCTCAATAAGCAAGACAGCTTAATATTGGCAGGAAAACAGACACACAGCCCAATGGAATAGAATAAAAAACCCAGAAATAACCCCACAAATATGTGAACAGATAATTTTTGACAAAGGAGCGAAAAATGTACAATGGGGAAAAGAAAGCCTCTTCAGTAAATGGTGCTGGGAAAATTGGCAAACCAAAAGCAAAAGAATGAATCTGAACTGCGAATTGTTACCATATTACCAAAATTAACTCAAAATGTATTAAATACCTCCACATAAGACCTGAAACAATAAACTGTATGCAGGAAAGCTTTAGAACTAAACTTACAGACCTTAGATTTAGGGAGGACTTTAAAAACCTAACCTCAAAGTCCAGGAAAGTAAAAGCAAAAATAAATGGGACTATGTCAAACTAAAAAGCTTCTGCACAGCAGAAGAAGCCATCAACAAAGCAAAGACACAGCCCACTGAATGGGAGAAAATATTTGCAAACAATGCTGTTGATAAGAAGCTAATATCTAAAATATATAAAGAACTTTACAACTCAACAACAAAAAAGAACAATTCAATTAAAAAATTCTTGATAATAGTGATAATGGAGGTGAAAAGTAGTCTGTGATCGTAGACTAACACCAGGTACATAGTAGGTGCACAATAAACAGTAGTTAAGAGAATGAATGAATCAGATCATTGATGGTTACTGAGCCACTGAAGATTCCTTTTCTCTTTCTGAGGTGAGCTCTAGCAGTAGAGAAGTGCTTTATCCCCACTGTGATCTCACAACTTGCTTATCTTCTGGGATTCCTCTTCTCTGCCTCTCAACACTTGTGAATTTTCCAAAATGCTCTCTTGAGTTTTATGCACTGGTGAGAGGTCTGTGTCCTCATAACCACATTCACATGACAAATGGGCCTGGGTTATTCAGGATTTTCAAACTTTTCTTCAACTATCATTAGAATCTCTAAAATTATGACCTTACACCATAACTTTCCAGTTAATAATCTCTTTATTACTTTTACAGTAAAACACATAAAAAAATCATGATCCATGCATTTGCACAGATAAATGTGAAGATTTGAGTCAGTACACACTTGTAGACATTTAAACAAAGATAAATGGGAAGGAACCTGAACAATGAGATATGAACTGCCCAGAATCTCCACAGTCTCAGATTTAAAAATAAATTTTAAGTAATTCCTACAAGGAATTCCACTCTTTATCTTTCTCACTCTTCTCACTTCCATCCCCTTACATTAAAAATAAATTACTGTTTTGGCAAATGATATATAATTAATTTAAAAATATTTTGTCTTCGAAGCTAAAAATGCTGCATCTCTTCCTTTATATTTGTCTGTACATTGGTAAAATCTTGTTACCATTGACATTAGGATGCTCTAGATTTGAAGTAGCTGCTAGATTCTAGTCAATAACTTATCATTCTCTGATAAATTTTTCAGCTAATGCAAAATCAATTAATCCAAGCCTGATTAGCTTTTGACAGAAGTTTTCTTCTAAAGACAACACAGCTTAAATTTCTTCCCTTAAGGAATTGAGACTGCTCATTTTTTTTCTTACTTAAACATTAAAAGGTATTATCATTTCTTAAATCCTGCTCCTCCAGCTGCCTATACTGGCTCAGTTTACAGCAGTGTCCCAACTAGGGCTACTGCAGCAGAAACTCTAGGGGTAGGCCATGACACATTTGAAGTAGAACTTCAGGACATTCTGGTGCCCACTCCATTCTGACATTTGAGAAACAAGGTTTAATATCACCACTCTCTACTAGTTTGCCTAAGCAGAAACCGGGAAGAAATTCTTTCAGAAAGTCTTCTAATTCCTTTTCCTTACTTTCCACATTAAATTTATTTTCTCAAACCTCAAATATATCTCTTAAAAATCTCTTTCTGCCCTCCATTTTCATGTCTACTGCCTTAAGTTAAGTCTTCCTAATTTTTCTCCTGGTCTGTGGTGGTGACCTCCAATCAGGCATCTCTGCTTTCTTTCTCACCTCCCAGTCTGGTCTCTTTATTGTGACCAGAGTAACGGTAAGACACCTGTGGGGTTATGCCCTTCCTGACAAGTTCCTTATGTGTTCTCAAGTCCATGCTTGTGGGCATAGCATATAGATCTTTTCTCCACTGACTCTTCCTAACCTTGCCCATCTCATTTTCATTTCCCTGCAATCCTCCCCTTCACTTGTATCCCAGGTTCTAATTACTCTGGGCTACTTCAAATTTCTCAAATATCACATGTTCTTTTATTGGCCTGCATTTTCATGTTCTCTCTGCTTCACTTCCTTTGCCTATTTGGCGTATTCTTAATGATTCTTCAAGATTTGTTTCACAGGTCACTGTCTTTCTGGAACTTTGTGTCACTCTCTCCCTGACCATCTTTCTTAGCATAATTAATTTCTTTATATCTATATTCCTGAGAGACTATGTACATAGCTTTATTACAGTGATTATCATGAAATATAAAATTTGGGAATTATTATTTTTTTTGTAAGAGTGAAAATCTCAAAGGGTAAGGATTCGTTTTACTCATCTTTGTGTTTCCTGTTTTTAACACTTAGTAAAATGCTTTATATTGTGTGTTGAATTGGATATGTCAAAACCTGTTGCTCTTACCTACTCTCTCTGTATTATAGAAAAAGAGAAAGTTGTTGCCCTAGAGCTATGAGCAGGCCAGGCAATGGGGTTTTACATGGTGCTGAAAAATTGACCGGTACTGAGGCAAATAGCAGCTATATTACCTAAGATTATTTATGTGTTTCCCATCCCATTTACCTATGAGCTTCTTGAGGGCAAGGACCAAATCTCTTTTATCATTATGTCCCCAATTGTAGTAACTTCTATAGGCTACCCGTATTCCTTGACTTATGACAACCTTTTACCTTTAAAGATCGCAATGACCTGTTGAGTCTTTATCACACTTCATCGCTATGACACTCTTCTGTCTCCCTCTTTCATTTATAAGGACCCTTGTGATTATATTGGACCTACCTGGGTAATTCAACATAATCTCCCCATCTCTAGGTCAGCTGATTTACAATCATAATTTCATCTGCTACCTAAATTCCCCTTTGCCATTTTAACCAAGCATAATAATCATAGGTCCTAGAAATTATAACCTGGATATCTTTTTTTTTTTGAGGGTTTGTGTGACAGTATTCTGTCTTTCATATTGTATAAGGCCTAGCTCACATTAAGAACAGAAATAAACATTGCAGAATGAATAGACCAGGTCTATGGTGAGTGTGGCCTGTTTTCTAGCCTCAGGGCCATCCAAACAACTGTGAAAGCGATGCTGATTGGAGTGGGGTTGGAGATGATGAAGAAATTCCCTGGTAACGATGAAGAGCTGCAGCTACATGGCCTGTAGCTGATTTCTCTGTTAGGGGCTTGGTGTCATAGACTGACCCTAACATGAGCCCCAGTGAACCTACCTCCTGGTATTCACAGATTTGTGTAATACTCTCCTTTTTGACTGTGGGTAGGATCCATAACTGGCTTCTAAGCAATGAAATATGGCCAAAATGTTGAGATGTCACTATCATGGTTAGATTATTTACAGGACAAATGTGATATGATATCATTCCTATGATCATATTACATTATATGAGTTTGGTCATAGGAGACTGGAGCTGGAGACCCTTCTTGTGGGCTTGATAATGTGAGTAGCCACGTGGGAGAAGCCCATATTGCAGGTGGCCTCCAGGACCTGTGAGCACCTCTAGCCAATATCTAGAAAAAAGCCAGAGCCATCAGTAATACAGCCCAAAGGAGAGGAATCCTGTCAACAAGAATGAATTTGGATACTTACCTGGCAGGGGAGATACCATGATCAAGAATGAATTTGGAAGCAGATGAGCTTCTAGATGAGAATGCAGCCCAATCAACACCTTGATTCCAGCCTTTAAAACCCTAAGTAGGGTACCCCTGTTAAACCATATCCAGACTCCTGAGCTACAGATACTGTGAAATAATATATGTGTTGTTCTAAATTGCTAAGTTTGTTTCGATTTGTGTGCAGCAATAGAAAACTCCTACAGGCAGTTTGGGAATTATGGAAGAGATGGAGATAGAACTGCACTACCTATGCCTGTGGGAGAAAGAAGAACTGACCATATTTCACCTCCATTGTAAAGCTGGAAAAAAGGAGCAAGAGCAAGTTAAAACTCATTACCCTTTATCCAACGGTCAGTGAGAAAGATGGGAAGAAAATGTATTGCTCGGACTTCTGCTGGGTTTCCTCCCAGCCCTTCCTGAGGCTATCACTTGCAATTGAAATTCATAGCACGAGACGTTACTTCATTAATTCTCACAGCGCTCTGAGAGGAGGCTTCTTGAAGTCTTCTTGGGCTTCCGTTTTCTTTTAGACAGAATGGCAGAGAGGTCTCACTTTATAAAATCGTAATAAAGATTCAGGTAAATAGCTGGGCCTAGTTGAATAACACTCCTATGATTCACAGTTAAGTGATTAAAATTGTGTTCTGGGCTTATTGAATATACTGTATAATACCCCCATTTTATATCTATAAAGATCAATCAAAACTCAGCTTGGATTTTTGAAAAATTTTATTTGAAGAGGCTATTTTAAAGTCATCAATGATATTTAGATCACAGATTTTTATACAATGACTTTAAAATACTCTTGCCCAACCAGTCTCCTCATTTCACAGATGGGATTTTTTGAGTGTGAAAAGATTAAGTGAATTGTCCCATGTGGTTACACAGCTAATTCCTACTAGAATCCAGTTTGTCAGCTGAGTTTCATTTTGTTCTCACATTTAAACTCTATAATCAGAATTTATGGATGATAATAACAACCTGCTAAGTCCATACTTCTACTTTAAAAAGAATTAAATGTATCTGAGGCATCCAGATATATAGTGTCTCTCTTTACAAATATTTCCAAAGGAGGTGATATGATTCTTTGGTGCCTCATCTTTAATTCAATTGATGTCTGCTGCATTTTGAATAATAATCATCCTTATATTTCTTGGTTAGGTATTGATTATGGTCTGAAGTGTGGTGCCATTTTTCACAGGCCTGTCTCATAGACTTAATTGTTTTGGACTGAAAGATCAAGGACAAGGGGCTTGGGTCATACCACCTTTACCCTGGGTAAGGAAGGCATCAGGTAGGATTTGGGGCAGAGCAGAAAGGGGCACTTGTACATGGGCTAACATCTAGATATGTTTTGATAGAGACTTCCTGTCTGGCAGCATGAAGAATATGAGTTGGTGCTCAGGTGATGAGCTACTAGGTTGTTTGATGCTGGCCCAAAAGAGGCAGGGGTAAGGTTTTGGCATAACCTCTTTCCAGAGCTATAAGCACCATAAGGGAAATTAGAAAAAATCTTGGATTCCAGGGAGAAATTTACTAAAATAAATTCAACCTTAGGCAACCTCTGTTTGGAAATATTTTTCTGAACTTCATAGTTCTTTTGCTTTACTTCTTAGCAAAAAAGAGAGAAATCAATAAGTCATAAGCAGTTTCTGAGGGTCAAAGGAACACATGAAGTTTTTTTTTAAGTGGAAACTTTTCATTCTGCGAGAATCCAGTGGCTTGGAATGAACTGATTATTCCAAGGTTACAATTTGGGGAGCAGAAATAGAAGTTGGGAAAGGAAACCCCATTATGTAAATGCTGAAGACCAAATCGATTGAGAATAAATCAGAAGAGCTGCTGTTTTACCAAGTTAGAAATTAATTTATTTCATATAAAGTGTTGGATTAAGTCAGAGGAACAAAAACCTTAAGTATAATATTTTAAACTTCAAGACAAAGCAAAACTGAAAGTATTCGCAAAGAAATGATCTTTTGTGATAGTACAACAAGGTGATATATATTTGAGAGGTTTTACTGGTATATTTAGTTTATATTTTTCAATTTCTCTGTAGCCTCTCACTGCTTAGAACCTATTTCAAAGTCTTCTTATTAACCCAGAATAATAAATCTCTGAAAGCTTGCCTATCATGTATTTCAGGTGGCTGGAATGTTAGAGTTGGTTGGTGGTTGCCTTAAAAGTGTTATTGGAAAGCTGGATGTGGAAGCTCATGAAGCTGGTTTTTAAAGACTTAAACATTAACAAGAAAAATATGGCACTTACTCCCATCAATTGGTCACAGATATGCTTGTTTTGCATCTCCCTTGATGCACTGGCTATGTACCAAAACTATTTTTTCCTAACACAAGTCAATTCTTCAAATTCTACATCCTGCAGGAAGTGAAGTTGGGTTAAGATTGTGAGTTCCCAAGATTTTCTTTAGTATTTGCTTTTCATATTGAGGTCTTCTTTATCTAAAAAATTTATAGGCAACCACACAAGTAGAAAACAAGCAAAGCCAAAAGTGAGAGTGATGGAATATACCAGAAATTAGCACACCCCCTTCCTTCCCACTCAATCAAACTCAAGCTGTCTTTCAAGCGAGTTCCTATTCAACTGTTTCAGGTAAGGTCACTCAAGAATCCCCTGAATTTTTTTCTTTTCTGAATTATAATCATCATCATAATCTATCTCATGCTATTGGGATTAGTTGGATTTATGTTCTTCCTAATCTGTTGTAAGTGTACTTGTACATAAGTAGTTATAGATCTCAACTTGAAATTACAGGCTCTGTGAGGGCAAGGGCATTCTATACTTCTCTGCTATATCTGCTTGTTGTAATATGTAATAAATACACCTGGTTGCTGATAAATACTGAAGAACAAAGAAAAACCTCGAAGATAATGATACATATGTGTGTGTGTGTGTGTGTGTGTGTGTGTGTGTGTGTGTGTTATCAGTGCATCTCACTAAGTAATGGGAACATTTAATCCATATTAAGAATCATAGTACCCTGAAAATGAAGGCACTATTTCTCAGATTTTAACAGAATTCCTGCCATTTCAGTCTTATTCCTGACTTATATTTTCTCTTACTGTAAGTAACAAGCACACTGTTGGCTAGAGATAATTCTTCTATTTAAAAGCAACTGTTCTAAATCAAGAAAAACAAAATTAAATAAAGTCTGAGAAGGGAATGAGCTATGGTAACAGACTCAACAACGTTTTGTTAGGGGATTAAAGCATTAATCATCCTATTATCTGCTATTTTAAGTTTTGCCAGAGTTGCTGGGGTTCAATAGGAATTAATTCCAAAGAAAGAACTTTGTAACTTTTTCTTTTATATCACCCACTGTTTTGTATTGAAAGAAGATGAATGATGGTAACATGGTCCCAATAGTCTAATTGCTGTTTCTTTCCATTTTTTCTATGAGATTGTAGAAAAGGTCACTTCAGCTTTAAACAATTAAAAGCTCCGTTGTCATAAAGTATCACTAATGCACATAATTATATTTTAGATGATCAGCAAGGCCTAAAGACAGACATTTTATTTTAATGCTCACTATTCAATTGCATTACTGACATTTGCTAATAACCCAAACAAGTTAACTACTGTGGTGGTGAGTTTTGAGTTGTAAAGTTTAACATTTTGACATGGGATACAGCACTGTGTATGATGCACACAAAGACAGCAAGACACAGTAAACATATCAATTTAAAAATGTTAAAAACTAAAAATATTCCCTAATAACTCCATGAAGAAAGACATAATGGACAGTAGCAGTAATTTCTTGATGGGTTGTCCACTAAACTGGTTTGCAGAATTGTCACAATTTACATTTAAAAAGTTAGGAGAATACTTGTAGATTGAGGTTGGCTGGTAAACTATTAATAATTCTGCAAAGCGATAAACATGGATAGGTTATTTGCTGAAGCTTCAAGATATTATCCTTCAGTGTTGTGCTTCCTTCCTTGGTGCATTGATTAAAAAATAAAAATGTTTCCAGCTATTAGAGAACTACCTTGTATGATTAAGAAATTATTGCATAGCTAATTTATTCAGTCTTTGATATTTTTTAATTATTCCTCAAACAGCTTCCTGGACTTTGAGATGAAAGCTCAGTATTTCATTATCAGATGTTAGATTTATTTGTTCATATTAGTTAAACATTTATTTAATATGGTCCACTCCAATATGGTGCTTTGGCTGAAAGAAAGTGTTATCAAGCCTACTATAAAGATGAATGTATTTATTGTGCTAAGTGAGATTTTATGAGTACGTATTTTAAAAATTGCTTAATTTTTCTGATTACGAAAGTAACAAATGTTCATCATGGAAAGTTTGAGTTGAAAAGAAAAGATAAATTACTGGAAATCTCATACAAAAAACCCCTTAACATTTTAATTTTATTTTTTTCACTTTTATCATGCAGAGCTTTTGTACACAATGTCCATTTTTACTGGAAAGTATTGAGCCACGTATGGAAAATAGAGGCATTTATGGCTGGATTTTTTCCAGACAGCCCTCATATGTTCAGTTTTTGACATTTTTCCCATTTTAACATTTTAAGTTAAGAATGTGCTTATGTTAACTCAAATTATTAATGGATATATGAGTTTTATTGTGTAGGGGGGGTTCCATATTTATTGGCCATTATTATATTGTTGAATATTTGAGTAGCTTTAATTTTTGAGTATTTTAGCAAAGAAAATCCTTGTGACCATTACTTTTTGGTGTTTTTGTATTGTTTTTCTGATTCATGAGAATAGAATTTTTAGTCAAAGGGGATGATAATATAATGGGATAATAAAATGAAAGTTGTGGCTGAGGCAACATGGTATAAGAAATGATATATTCCATAGGAGATATTAGATGAGATGCCAAACTTTAAGGAGATTATTAAAAACTAGTTACATGTGTTTTAATTCTTTTATAGTGTCAATAGTATAAAGGAGTCATAATTTGATTATTAGAAGAAATTTTGGGTGTAAGTTTTCTTTGCTGTCATTTTCCCTCTTTCCCTCTAAGGAAATAAATGGGATAAGCCTATACCTCACCTTATCTTAGATAATTTATTAATGTCCCTATTAGTTTGAATGACAGGTTGAACCAGTTTCTGACTTACAGCCAGGAGGTCTAAGAGGTGAGTGACAGTCTGGCTAAATGCTGTGATGAGGGCACAAAGGAGAAATTGTCAAATGGGACAATGTGAACTCCCAGAGTTGGTCCAGGAAAGGATGTGTGGGAGTTTCTCATGGGCCTCATGTTGGCAGTTACAGCCAGCATAGCTTCATCTTCAGTCCTGTCAACAAAGCTATTGGACAGGGCCGAAGACTCCTGAAGTCTGAAAAGGTAAGTGACAGCCTGAAAAAAGATATGTTTGCTGTTGGTGAGGATACTGCAGGTCTCTGAAAACCTATGAAAGAGAAAGGAGAAAGAGGGAAAACAGATACAGTGGTATAAAAAGAAACAACTTTTAATTTTGGACATGTTGAGTTCAAGGTATCTGTGAGACATTTAGAGGGAAGTGGCTAGCAGGCAAGGGAGTGCACCAGTAGGAGCTCAGAGAGGCCTTGGCTACAGATGTGGATATTGGCTCAGTCACACGTAGAAAATGTTGGAGCCTTGAGACAGTCTAAAGAGGGTATAGAGTGAGATGAGAAGAGGGTCAGAGGCAGAATCCTGACTTCTATTTGTCTAGAAAAGGATAAGAAACTAGGAAAAGAGATTGAGAAGGGAAATAAGATAGATCCAAGGAGATTCAGGACTGAGCAGTGTCATTGACACCAAGATGGGAGAGAATTCTAAATAGAGTGTACTAAATAAGGGGGCCAAGTAGGTTGAATTTTAAGATTAAATTGTTTTTGGCAAATGGGACACTGATTTTATTGGGTAAGCCTTACTGTAATGATGGAAGCAGGGGACTGAATGAATAGTAAATAGGTAGAGAAAGTAGTCTTTATATGAAGATCTTTCTTTCTAGAATCTCGTGAAAGGAGGACCAGATATATTCTAGTGAGAAAAAGCCTTAAAAGATCAAGGGAAAGACTTGAGCACATGTATACGTCATGGGAAAAGTGTCAGTGGAATGCAGAAACACAATACATTCGGCACACCTTGCTTTACTGTGCTTTGCTTTATTGTACTTTGCAGATTCTGCATTTTCAACATTGAGGTGAGACACTCCCCCAGCAAAAAGATTGTGTCTTGCTGAAGGCTTTTTAGTAATGAAATACTTTTTACATTGTTTTTTTTTTTTTTAGACATAATGCTATTGTACACTTAATAGACTATGCAGTAGAATGTAAACATAACTTTTATATGACTGGGAAACCAAATAAAACCATGTGATTTCTTTTGTTGCAATATTGGCTTTATTGTGGTGGTCTGAAACTGAACCCACAAATATCTGATATAATAGCCTGTAGTCTTCCCTTATCCATGGTTTTGGTTTTCACGGTTTCAGTTACCTACAGTAAAACCTGATCCAAAACCAGTAAATAGACAATTTCAAAATAAACAATTCATAAGTTTTAAATTGTATACTGTTCTCAGTAGCATGATAAAATCTTATGCTGTCCAGCTCTGTCCCACCAAGAATGTGAATCATCTGTTTGTCCAGAGTGTCCACACTGCATATGCTACTTGCCCATTAGCCACTTCGCAGTAATCTCAGTTATCAGATTGACTGATAACTGATCTGGTATTGCAGTGTTTGTGTTCATGCAACCCTTCTAAGTAGCCTAATGCTATGCCACAATACTTATGTTATTCACCTCACTTCATCTTATCACGTAGATATTGTGTCATTTCACAGTATCACAAGAAGGTGAGTATAGCACAATAAGATATTGAAAGAGAAAGACTATATTCACATGTTTTATTAGACTATATGGTTATAACTGTTCTATTTTATTATTAATTATCATTGTTAATCTCTTACTGTGCTTAATTTATAAATTAAACTTTATTTTAGGTATGTATGTATAGGAGAAAAGCATAATATATATATAGGGTTTGGTACTATTTTGGTTTCAGGCATCCACTGGGGTTTTTGGAACATATCCCCTTTGGAAAATGAGGGACTACTTTATGGGGAAGAGAAGGATTAACTAATGGATTTAATTCCTAGAGAAGGCAAGGGGAGATTAGATTAAGAGTCTCCTGGCCCTCTAATTTGAAAACTGTCATGCGATTTATTGTACATGAAGGAAGAAATGCTGTGGAACTGTATAAGAGAATGATATCTTTCTTTAACACTGATATGGAACAGACTCCAATATATATTGTGAATGCAAAAAGCTAGATAAATGGTGTATTTACTATGCTTCCAAGGCTATGATGAGTGGCAATGCAATGAATACTAATAGGTGTATGATGTCCTTCTGCAATTGTGCATTGTATGGTCCTCTAGGTCAGCAGACCCCAACCTTTTTGGCACCAGGAACTGGTTTTGTGGAAGACAATTTTTCCATGGATGGGGAGGGTGTATGGGGGAAGGTTTTGGGATGATTCAAGTGCATTGCATTTATTGTGCAGTTTATTTCTATTGTTATTATTACATTGTAATATATAATAAAATAATTATGTAACTCACTTGCCACTATAAAGTTTGCCACCAGATGCAGCTTTATTGTCACTTGCCTCTCATTGAAAGGGTTTTGATAGGAATCTGCAAGCAATTGATTATTACGGTCTCTATGCAGTGAAACCTCTCTGCTAATGTTCATCTGTATTTGCAGCCACTCCCCAGTACTACCATCACCACCTCAGCTCCACCTCAGATAATCAGGCATTAGATTCTCATAAGGAGCATGCAACCTAGATTTCTTGCAGATCAAAATAGAGTTCATGCTCCTACGAGAATCGAGTGCCGCTGTTGATCTGACAGGAGGCAAAGCTCAGGTGATAATACAAGTGATGGAGAGTGGTTGTAAATACAGTTGAAACTTTGCTTGTTCACCTGCCACTCACTTTCTTCTGTGCAGCCTGGTTCCTAACAGGCCACTGACTTGTATTGGTCTATGACCTGGGTGTTGGAGAACCCAGCTCTAGGTGAGATCACCTTATTGTGAAATAATACCTCACATTACCTTTGCTGGAGGACACTTTTCAAGATTCTCCATATTCTTTTGTTCTGGTCAATATTCATAAATGTAACCTTTTGGTCATTTAACTCCCCACTTACTATTTATTCCAGGATATTCATCAATTAGACTGATGGATAAGATTCTCTACTCTGCTTGTAACTATGTTTTTAAATTGAACATTAATAAAGAGGCTTTCTGATGATAATTTGGTTCTTCATGTCACTTGTTCACTAGAAGAGAATGTGTCAGCATGGTGACGTGTGTGTTTTTGTCTGATGACCAGACCTCTCTTAAATGAATAAATTGGTATTCTGGTGTATAGTATCAGTCTGTGAGAACTTGATTAATGAGAGTCCACCTGACAGAATTAGACCTGCTTTAGTGTGCTAACAAAACCACATATTTCCTCTTGTTCCTGCAAGTTAAAGGCCAGTTTGTAGTCTGTGGTGAATTCAGTAAGCTGAATTGTACTTGTGCAGGCTCAACACAGGCCATCATCTGGCCTTTTCCTATTGATGCTGTTAAGGAAAAAATTACTCATGAAACTTGCTAAAGATGGTAAGAAAGACGTTATTCAGATAGGAGCTACCTCAATAGGTGTAGGGACCACTGCCAGGGGGTTTTGCAGTTGGGGAGAGAGATTGGGTTCAACCTTGAATACATCATAAGCAAGTGGGAATTTAGAGCCAGGAGCAGGGTCAGAGAGGAATCAATGGATGGAAAATAACTAAGAGGACACATCAGGAGTAAGGGGGGATTTTTGCTAAACTGACCTACAGGTTTCTTGTTGAAGGCAACCAGGGTGATCAGACATCAGTTGGGGGATAATGGCAGATGAAGAACCTGATCAGACATGGAGTGTTATTGGATACCGAGGGTGGAGCATTTTGACTAAAATGACTTAGCAGGGTTTTTGCTGAAACTGAACAATGTAGAAACAAACACACAAGACTCAAAGTCAAGGCCTCATTGAAAAGGGTAGCCTGAGTAGAATTTGGTCAAGGAGAAAATTCTTGTCAATGCCCCTTTGTTACGTGGGCCATTTTCTACTCAAATGCAGTGGCATGATGGCTTCAGTCTTCTTATGTGCACTCAGGAGTGTGGGACAGTGGAGGGGTGTGAATGTGTGAAATGGGGAGGAGAACTGAATTGGGACACGAAAAGGACTACTGAGCCCTATCAACCATGTAGCTAGGGTGTCAGATTTGCCTACGGACTGTTTAATTTTTAAGTTCCACATCCTAGGAACCCTTTCAGGTTTAGGTATATTAGGACCATCAGTCACCCTAGATGTAACTGACGTTGGAAACAAAATATATATAGAAAAATGAATCAGTAGGAGTCAGTGATTTCTTCTAGAGGATTTTAGTAGCTAGGGAGTATAGCCAAAAAGATGGGTGTTTAGATGGATCCCACGTCACAGGGAGGTTGCTGAATGAGATTGGGGATGTTGGATTGGGGATATTGAGGAAGTTGAAAGGATCTAGGTAGGGCAGGGCAAGAGGTGAGGTCAGGTCAATCACATGTGTGAGTGACCTTGGGTCTGTGTGTTCCGAGTCTCCTGTCTTGTGCTTGCAAAAGGAGGCAACACGGACTAAAGAGTAGCAGACTGTTCTAATCAGCTAATCTTGCTAATCATGTAAGGTGTGGAAATAGTACTCTGGTAGGAGAATTAGGCAGAGAAGAGCAGGGGACCTCAAGCAAGAACACCAAATGAGAGTTCTCCTCACATCATTTTCGTAGGTTACGTAGAATTGTAAAATGTTGGAACTTGAAGATACCTCAGCGTTCTTCTGGTTTAATTTCTTCCTTGGCTATCTGGGAAGGTTAAAGTAGTGTTTCCATTAAAAATGAGTATGTAAAGACTCACTGATATTTTCTCTAAGATTGTAAGAGTGATTGAATCAATCACGGAATGAGCAGTTCAATTTGGTTAAGAAGAGAACAGAATAACCACAACACAGCCAGTTTATTGCAGGTGTTTTAACAATATTGCTTCAATGCTTATCATTTTGATTCATGCTAAGGTAATATCAGATTGGAGAAGAGTAAGATTGAGTCTACATACTATATAGACTGCAATTCATACCAATCATACTACTACTGATAAAAGAGTGATCCACATTTTAAAAACAAACTCATTGCTCAATACTGAATAATCTTGTTATTAGTGTGTCTACAATAGTAGACTCAGTTGTTATTAAATTCAATTCAGAAGCAATTATTAAGTGTCTATTATTATGGAACAATTCTTAGATACTGTAGGACAGAAATTAACAATTTAGTTTGGCTACATGGGTTTGTCAAGTGTGATAGGCAAAATATGATCACTCTCCTCCCCCTCCTTCCAAGCTGTCCATGTCCTAAGTCTGGGAAACTGTGAATATGTTATGCTAAATGGCATGGGAGAATTAAGACTGATAGTTGGCTTTAAAATAGAAAGATTCTCTTTTACTATCTGGGTGTTTTTTGTGTAATCAGAAGGCTCCTGAAAAGATGGAAGAAAGCAGCAGGAGTCAGTGTCAAATTGATGCAGTGTGAGAACGCCATTGCTGGCTTTGAAGATGGAAGGGAGCCACTGACCAAAGAATGCAGTAAAGCTCTAGAAGCTGGAAAAGGCAAGGAAATGGATTCTCTCCTATAGCCTTCAGAAAAGAATGTGGTCCTGCTGACACCTTGCTGTTAACCCAGTGAGTCCCACTTTGGTCTTGACCTTCAGAGCTATGAGATAATAATTTGTGTTGTTTTAAACCACTAAATTTTTTATAACTTGGTAGACAACTAGTAAGAAATGAACACTGCAAATGACACAAAGAAGTGACAAAGTCTCATGAAGACAACATGGAGTGGTAGCACTGTGGCAATCTAGAGAGTGCTTATCCAACACATGGCTCTTCTTAAGCTCCAGCCAATATTTTGTAGAGGGAATAAAAGGTCAGAGTTGCCAAATTTTTCTGTTCTTAAAAATAAGGTGAAAATATAGTGAAAGTTACTATTTTTATTTAATTGTTCACAATGAATTCAAATAATAAAAACAAAACTTTGCATATGTACAAATAGATGTATTTCATCACAGTGTTGTTTGTGATAGAACAGAATTGGAAACAGACTAATTATCTATCAAATATGTGTATAGGAAATAAATATAAATATACATGTTGAAATATTCAGACTTTAGTCAAAAGCAATAAATTATACGAGTAGATTGTAAACATGTTAAATAAAGATGTATAACAGGGTAAGATACGTAACACGACACCTCATTTACTAGTACAAAATATGTCTTTAAAATAATATATATTGTTTAGGGATATATATGTAAATAAAGAGAGGAATGTAATCAAGGATGGTAGCTGAATGGATATAAGAAGCCAGGAGAAAGAGATAACAATAAAAGGAGGAATGTATATGGACTGATGATGATCATATACTATGAACTGAGATGCCCTGCTCAGTTTTGGTTGGTCACTATGTCAGCCAGAGCGGAGAAGACTGGGTCAGCTTAAACCCTTGGGTTTCCACTGGAGGTACAAGAATAACAAGGAAAGAGTCCATCCCTTTAAAAGTTAGATGAAGAATTGGGGCAGAAAGATATGTAAACAGGCAGAATTAAAATAAAAACAATGCAGTTTTAAAAAAATGAACATTAATTCATTTGTTCATGCATTCACTCATTCATTTATTTATTCAACCTTTATTAAGCACCTGCTATGCTTCCAGCAGTTTGCTTAATGGCAGTATGTCTGAGTAGTATAGGATTTGGTTGTAAGAGTAGTAAGAACTATGTGTAATTTTGTTTTTAAATTTCACCCAGCTTCCACCCTAAGAGTAGGTCCAATGCTAATGGCATGAAAGTTAGCCTTTCTGAGTCTCAGATTCCTCCTTGGCATAAAGGGCATTCCTTCTGTTCTAACTCCATGTAGGACTGTTGTGAGAAAATAAGTGGGAAAGCTTTTATGAAGCATGAAGCATTCAATAGATGGGAGACACCTCTACTGGGCTTTCTTTCTCCTTGTGGCATGGTTGTGCCCTTACCTCCACTTCTTCTCTAAATTTCCACTGCCCCCATTAGGTCCAGGACAGGGCACTTAGTCTCCCTGTTCCATTTCCCTTCAATATGGCTTGTGATTTAAGCAATACAATTATTCTAAAACACCTCCTTTATTGCTAAGTCATGAACTCACATGGGAAATTATTTAGATGTTTTCTTAAATTTTATGCATATTGCAGGAATCTCAGAAGGCTCACCTTGCAAATTTCCTCTTTATATCCGTTTTCAATCTTTCCATTAAATTTTTCTAAATAGTCTGCTATGATGAGGATGTGGTCATGGATTTCCTTTGTTCTACACAATTGCTTATCCATGTTTCACCAACTGAAATGATCTTCTCCCCTACAAGCAGTTATGAAGATTCATTTGAGGGAAAAACTTTCCTGGAATAGAAGTATTCATGCTGTGATATTGCCTGGAAAAATTTTATTCCAATAATAAGCCACAGAGTGTCTGCCTAATTCCCACTGATACGCATCTGTTTCGTAAAGAGACATCTCTTTGAAATCAGTGGGATTTTAGAACAACTCATCAAAGGAAGTATGAAAATCAGGTTAGGGGCAAATTTTCACTTTGGAGTCTAATACCCCTATCAGAATAATAAAATGATCCATATGTTCAAATTTATTCACTCTTATTGACAATTTAAAACTATAAGCTTCTGATGAAATGAAACATTTACCTTAAAGTTATGGAGAGATTGGCTGTTTCATAGTTGAAGTTCTTGAGCATTTTTGGTGTTAAAGCAATGCATGATTATAGGAGGATGTTAGCTATAAACTGAATCTGTTTCCTGAAGGGAACACATTTTTGCAATAACTCCCATTCAACTCATGTTCTCTGCAAACCAAAGAAGAGTTGAATTCCTCGCATTTACTTTTTATTGTTTGGAAACTGCTATTGCTATTGCATTGCAAGTGTTATAAATGTTTGGGAAAGAAGAATGGGACATTATTAGAAACATATCTCTGGGGCATAATTTAACATCACTAGTAGGATATGGAAGAAAGGGCTTCATACAGAAAAACCATTGTCTGAGAAATATTATCAGTAACATGCTACTAAAACTAAAGGCTGGATTGATTAGAATCACTGAGAGTTTGACTACATAAAAACATGATTATTAGAGCTTGTGGAAGGAAGAGAGTAGCTGTATTGGTAAGGTAGGTCACACTTGGGTAAGGAACACATTGCAAAAACTTATTAAAGGGTGAAAAAAGGATTAATAGGCCCATTGCAGATTTGTTGCATATCAATTTATTTTTCTAAAGGACTCAATTATGCAGGTGGGAAATATGAAAAAAGGAAGTAAGATCATTAAAGTTTTGATTCACTTGTGAATATTGAAAGTTGAAAGTAAAATCCAGGAATATTTTTTCTTTTTTATGGAAACTCTTGTATTGCCAGATGTGATATTTGAACTATTTTTTGTATAAACTGAGAATTCACTTAATAAAATATTCTAATTATATTCCAGATAGTCTTTGTTTGTTCTGACAATATAAACTATTTTTATCTCAAAATAATTGAAAAGAAAAAGAAATTAACCTATGTTATAAGAGCAGTAAAGTATTATTTGATTTTTGAGTCATACCTTTTAGAATCTGGGTTAATTAAAAGTATTTTATTATTTAAATTAGGATTACTAATTATAAAAAAGTAAATTATGCACATATTAAAAATTCAAATAGTGCATGATTAATTTAAAATAAAAAGTAAAAACATCTTTTTCTCTGACTCCATCCTCATGCCCCAGAGGTTAATGATAATTTTCCTTTGTATGCCTTTTCATGCTTCTATAAGATCATTTTACTTTGTTTATACAAGAATTATGTAACATACATTCCAAATCCCTTTGATTATACAAATTGAATAATTATATGCATGCTATTTTATACCTTGTTTTTTTCACTTACAAGAATATCTTGGTTATCTTATTTTTCAAATTGCTGCCTTTGGACTTATCTCTTTTTCAATGGTGGTACATTATTCTATTTTGTGTTTTTTTGTGTTTTTTACTGTAATTACTTAACCAGTTCTCTATTGGTAAACTTTTAGATTGTTTCTATTGTCCTATGTGTGCTTGTCTGTGTCCTATGTGTATGTGTATGTGCACATGCATGCATGCTAAAACAAACAATGCTACAGTTGATCTCCTTGTGTGTGTGTGTGTGTGTGTGTGTGTGTGTGTGTGTAAGTATAACTGAAAAAAATTCCTACATGCAGGATTTCTTGGCCAAATGAAGAATGCGTATTGTACATTTTACCACATATTTCCCAATTGTCCTTACAGAGATGTATTAGTATTTGTTCTCTAACAAAATAACAGGAAACTTACTGCTTCCTAACCTCTCAATGGAATTGATCAAATTATCTGATAGAGAACAATGATATTCCATTGTTACATTTGTATATATTTAATAAAGAGTGAGAATGGGGATGTTTCTCTATGGTTACGGCCCAACTAAGTTCTTTTTCTCTCAAGCACTAGTTCATTTCCTAGGACTAATTTTTTAAATAGATTACTTAA